>JAAGNO010020663.1:21730-31905 GCA_033439905.1 Ceryle rudis | reverse complement strand
CATCCCCCCACAAAAGTCGTCTTGCAAAGTGACTGTCATCTTCCACTAGTCGCAACAGGAGGCTGAAGTTACTTTAAAAAAAGGGATTTAAAAATAATAATAATAAAAAAAAAAAAAAAAAATAAAAGAGCAACATCTTCCAAAATGGCCTTTCTCTCCCCCTATTCCACCTGGAGCAAAGCCAAGTTGCCATTAAAAAAAAAAAAAGGGAAAAAAACACCAAAATAAACCAAAACCAAACAGGATTGTTGTTTTAACTATCAAAGCATGGACGCTGGAAAACCTACACGGGAACTGACCTGCTCCGCCACCTCCCGGCTCATGGCCAGCGCCAGCTGCAGTTGGAGCTCTTCTTCTCCACTTGTCTGAGGCCGGGCTTGCTCGAGCTCCGAGGACACTCGAGGGGACGTAGCTGTTGGAGACAAAAAGCCAGCAAATTTAGCACAACAAAAAAAGATACAACAGGTTTGCTTGTTTTTGTGACCAGACCAACCCCCTCCCCCCCCCGTCACACAGCTGTTCTCCAAGGTCTCCAGCTCAGCAACAGGCCCGCTGGGTGTCAGGGGCCACCAACTCGCCCACCACAATCAGCTCCCTCAACCCTCAGAGATCAAGCTCATACTGAGGTTAACCAGCTAGAACAATTAAGCGAGGCGAACTTTGCAAGACAGTTCAATTGCTTTGAAGGAAAAATGTTCCTGCGAAGGCTTTTTGTGTTGTAATATCAAGTAACACCAATGAACGCTGGATACCCTGACTCAGCGTATCAGAGCTTCACGGGGCAGGACACCGACTTAAGAAAAAATAAAATAGGGAATTAATGGCTCAAGAAAAACATTTGTTGATATTTCTTACATCTTTCAATGTCAGGAGGGATTTGCTGGGAGTTGGCCAATATCAGGGTAAAACTGGATACCACCCACTTTTCTGTAAAATAATACAGTCTTAATGGGACAGATAAAGAACTATTCTGAACTGCTAAGCAGGCTCAGAGACAAACAAGCCAGCTATTCATACTCTAAATTGACAAAAATACTTATCATTCTCTGCTAGGGAAAAAAAAATAATTCAAAGTTTGGTATCTAGGTTGCAGGGGTTGTTTGGTTTTTGTCATTGGTTGGTCTTTCTTTGGATGAAGACGTCTATTAGCTGATAATCTCTCCCCCCCTCCTCCTCAAAGAGCAGGCCTGACAGCTAAAACACACCGTTTCCCAACGCACAAATCTTCTTTTATTGATGTTTTCACTCAGCAGCATGCAGAAATTCTCATCCCAATGGGACAACATTAGTAGTACAATACAGTAATTGAAGAAGTATTGTGCTCGCTCACTCTCTCAGGTAATTCTTTAGCATCCAAATCATTTACTCGGGAAATGTATCTTACTTTGGCAAGGAAGGTTGTATTTAACGGTTGGAATGATCATTAGTTTGGCAAAATATGTATCGACATATAATGAAGAACCACCATACTTTTAAACTGTATGTCAAGCTCAAAGAAATCAAGTTCCTTCTTCATAGGTCAGCCGGGCATGTGAAAACTCGATTGCCAATCTTAAAAAACAGCTTTTCAGTCACTACTTTAATCCTCAGAAATATTTCCCAGCCTTCTCTCCCCCTGCATTTTAAGCCAAAATGCCATTACAAAACCCAAGGTGCAACCTTCTTCCTCATCCAGCAGGCCAGAAGGAAGGTGACTCTCCGGAAAGAAGGAACGACCTTTTCTTTCCATCACACACCCAGTGTGCCATCCCATCTCACTCCATTTCTCACGGGACAAATTCATGTATCACCCAGAAGAATTCTTCCACGTTGCGCTGATCCTGAAGCTTTCAAACTAACCAGACAAGCTCCTTCCTCCACATAAAGATGTCACCCATACCTCAATTCTATTACTTTTTCAAACCTTCTCATATAAAGTATCTAAATTTGCCTGCTTCACACGTACTTTTTGCTCCAACAGTCACAGACAGGCTCTTCAACATATTACATGGACTATTACAGACTTAAATAGGAATAAACAGGGCATCAAGTAACAGGATGTTTGACAGCATGGAAAACAGAACCTTAAAATATTTGTAACATTTGAATAATCTTAAATATGAAAATAAAGAGAATTAAGAAGAAAATAAGGTAAAACTCAACGCGAGGTTCCCAAAAGGTACCCTCACGACAGAAAACCTGGGATCCTGCTCTGTCAGTCGAAAGGGAAAGCAGTAAAACTGATCTATGTGGACTGAGCAAAGCATTTCACGGGGCTAAATAGGATGTTACTGCTAAACAGAGGGTAGTGTGAGAACTGAAACGGGTAAAGAACCAGTTGCAGAAGAGATTACGTCTTAGTGCCTACTACTAAGGAAGTTTACCAATAGTTTTCTCAAGACCCGGCTTTAAGACCCATCTTAAGAAAAAAATATGTAATAAATACGGGAGGTTATGGGAAATACAAAGAGAACCTGAAGAAAAATTGTCAAGCTAGAGGGAAAAATGAATATTAAAAAACCCCTGGATGACCGAGAAGGGAAATGGAATGACAGAGAAAGAAAAAAATCCTATCTTTGATGACCACCTTCTGCTAATTGGTGGCATCAACAGCAAGTGACAGAGATGGGGGAGTACTAAAGCACAGGCTAAGTCCCAGGCACTAACCTAACGTAGCTATTGCTGACCTCAGCACGACTGCATCAGAGTGTTAGTCTGAACTGATCCAACAGCCCAAATGCAGCTCTCCCCACTCAAATCCCAGACTGAGGATTTCAAACCAGAACGGCTGTGGGGACGCTTCCCTTCTGAGCGCAGAGAATATTTTATGTGCTTATCTTGGCAAAAAGAAGGTTGACTAGTTTACGGTTACTAAATGCATCAGGCTTGCAAATACTGTGGAGTGAGAAAAGCTATGTAAGATAACAGGGCAAGAACTAATGGTATAAACTGACCATTAATTCACTTGAGATACAAACAGAAAGAAGTGGCTTTCCAGTAGGAGTTAGAGAAGGAAAGAGTTATAACTGGTTTAAAAGCGAGCTGGACAAGCTTACAAATGGGACACCAACAGAGTCACCTGAGAACAGATGGCAACCAGACTATGATCTGGCAGGTACCTTCTGTTCTCCTGTTTCTTTAAGAGCAGTTGTGGGGAAGAACGGGATTTCCTGCATTTTCTGCACAGATTTTTTCCATCTCTGTTGACATAACTCCATTCCATAGCAACTAAGAAGCTGATGGTAGAACGACTTTAAAATGATGCAAAATGGATGCACTGTTGATTTCCCTTCCATTTCCACAGGAAAAACTACTTAAAGTACTCACCAGAGTCAGCTTCTACCAGGATTTCTGCCCTAAAAAGCCATAAGAAGCAGGATTGCATCCTGCTCCAAGCATCTCCCTCGCCCTCCCACGGTGGGTCCTGCCTCCCAGCCACGCAGGGAACAGGCAGGATTGCTTTGGCAGAGAGCTCCATGACCTCACACCTCCCAACAGAGACCAGCATTCAGCAGCTCCACAATCTGAACACACATAATAAGAGGTCTCGCAGATATAGCTTATTTCTTTTCACGTTTACTCTTTTCAGCGATTCATTCTACTTGGTTTTATTAACTCTGCAAAGCACTTCAGAGTTCCTTTTAGAGGGGGGGAAAAAAAAAAATGTCAATTTGAAATTCTTCCTTGGGCCTCACATTATAAAACATTGATAAAAATGTTGCTATTTTATATTTAAACTTCTGCAGTGGTTATAAAACCATCTACATTAAATAGCTGCCAGCATATTTTTTTGAAGAAAAGAAGAAGAAGAAAAAAAAAAAAAAGGGATTAAGGGAAATTCAAAACACTGTTCCTGGCAGTAATCTAACACGTTTTATCCAGCAACTTCACTCTTACATTCTCACACCATTATAACTGCCCTCCAAACACTGGCCTCGTCCTGCCTTAACGCTTCCGTCGCAAGGACCCAGCGTAAAGGTTATTGCCTCAGTAACAGTATCGCTGCCGCACAAAGAATCTCTTATCCCACAGCACATGACAGTTAACTCAGATGTTTATGTGAGATGGGACTCAATAGATCAATTCTGACCTGTTAAGTCCTCCTTTGTTGCTGCTTTGAGAATTTGGAGACTCCCGGCCCCCTTCAGAAGCAACTGTGTGAGGCTCTGCTGGTGCAGGGAGACATGTCACCGGGCGCTTCTCCACACCACTCTAGCTGCAGCACAAGGAAATCATTTCCAACCTCAGTTAATCACTAAAGCAGGATTCTGCTCCACCATCTGTCTCCAGTACAGGCGATGACGTCTTTCAAACGGATCTATTGGTAATTTACTATACTCTGGCTGTATTAGATGCCTATAGGTTCGGTTGAGTTAGTAAGTTAAAGCGTATATACGGTGCACTGCTAGAAAGCAGAGTGGCTGTCTAAATGGACTATAAAAATGAGTCCCAGCATCAGAACCAGACTGAAACTATCCAGTCGGCAGCATGTGCGATGGAAAATAAGCCCCAGCTTTATCATTTGCAGGTGGCATTCTTAACAGAATTCAGTTCTTAGTCACATTCGTTCAGAAAGAAACAATTTGTTCAGCTTCCTCACTCCATCGGTACGCCTACAAAGGTAGACAAAACCAAGGCTGACTTGAGAAATTAGAATAAGCTCAAAGTAAGAGCTTAGAAACTGATAGCAGTTCACCTGGGAACCAAGCGGAGATCCCATCTGTTAAGTCTTCAGATGAAAAACTCTTCAAACGAAGATGGGATACTTTCAAAAACCCAACCTAACCTCTCAAATTAGGAAAGGGCACATGTAAACTGCTTAATCTAGAAGGAATTGGGTAAGCCACCTTCTCCTTTGGGAATTAAAGGGATCTTTCAAATACAAGATGATTAATAGCAACGTACTAACGTGACGAGGCGGAGCTGATCTGCAGGATTCCTAATTGCACTGAAGCAGACAGAGCACTTTGAAATTCATTTAACCGAACAAGTCTTTAAGGCTTGTTTTGGTTAAAGAGCATTATTTCTCTCTCTGGTGATCCCTACGCTTACCTAGACATAGATAATTTCTTGAACTACAGAAGCCTGGTTACATCAGTGGCATCTCTCACCTTTACCTAGAGGAGATGAAAAATGGAAGTGTGAGGAGACAGTTAAATGGAGTGGTCAAGTGACATCTGACAGAGTACCCGATTCCTTCAGCACCTGAAACTCCAGAATTTCTCCACACAGCTCAACCAGATTCACTGCTGGATGATACGCTATATAATCCCTGACTAAGATGGAAGGCTAGAGATGTATTTCAACCTGCAAAGGTGCAGAATAGAATATAAGAAACACCCCCAACAGCATTCAAACCAGAAGCATTCTGAAGTTCCTCCAGTGTCAAACCCCAATTAGCAATTCTTCTGAATGCCTCTCCAAGCAGAAAGGAAGACAACGCTGAAATAGGTGAGTGAACAGCGATTTGCTGACACTTCACAAAACTGTTTTTAAATAGCGAGTCAACTTAATGTGAATAATCACTGGAAATATCCAAACTCATCATTTCAGCTAAAGAAAATTGCTCCCAAAAATCTTTACAGGTAAGGTTAACAGACCTGGCGTTTCACAAGATCCATAAAGGCCCCCTTCAGTCCATCTTTCACCTGTTACCAAATAGGCTGCATGTCTAATGAGCGATTTCTGAGCCAACTGGCCTACCTCCGGGCAACGTGCTCCTCTCAAATCAGGTCAGGCTGTGCGCGGCGCGTCGTTCCCTATGCTGCCGCATTCGCGTAAATGAAATCAGGGCATTAAAACACACGCCAGTCTTGCTCTGCCAATGTTTCTAAGGACAACCCAAACCCATTGCAGCAGATGGCCAAAGGAAAGGCCACGCGTGCAACCTGAAACAACATAAGTAGGTCCTGGTTTAGGCGTAACAGGATTGGACCTCTTTAAAAAGCAGGGCTTCAGTAAACTTGGGTTTAAAACACGAAGGCAGGACAAAGGGAGGACCAGCATTTTCCAGAGGTCCTCTGAAGTTGAAACTAATTCAAGCACACTCTTCTGGGAGCAGGGGTGCCGAGGACCTGGCTTTGTCAGTTACTTCTCTCCACGTAGAACATTTGCCCATCATTTTTCAAAGTCCCATAAACAGTCCAGCCACAGCAGGGGACACCGTTTGCTTCCTGAGCAGCCACAGCGCGACACTGACAATCTGGAGAGGTCTGTTGAAGGCAAGACAACTCCATCTGCTCCCCGAGCGGCTGAGAAAGAACAAGATAATGTGAAGCCCTACAGTCCTGTCCCATCTCCCAGGAGCTTCTGCAGGCCCAAGGTGCTCAAGTAGAGAGTTATGCAGGTCTCTAAACCGTCTGCCACATAGCGGTGACTGGATTACGCTTCTACCCTGCTGATGACTCCAGCGTAGCCACAGAGTAATATTCCTGTGTAAGCCTCTGCTGAAAGAATACTTTAAGAAGATAGTTTCTGGGTGAAGGACTTTAGCAAGACCAGTAAACTCTAACAAATGCACTTCCAGCCTTGAAACAGCATCACTGTTCAGACTTAAGAGGTCTATATTAAGAACACCCTACTTCTCCCCATGCAGCCATAAATCCAGAATCCTATTTAAGTGGTCACTGGCAGCTGTAGACGAAGCAAGGCTAGGAGCAAGAGACTGAAGTCTTCAAAACTGGGTGACTAATGTCTAACAAAGACAATATTTAGATACAAATGTAGATTAGGGATGGGGAAACTACTGCTCAAAATTATTTCGAATCATTGACCTCGTATTCCTCGCTCTCCTCAGCAGGTTTAGTTTCAACATCGCACACGAACTCTTAACACAAAATAAAACTTGGTATCAGTTTTCTGCAACTCCATACAATTTACACATTTTCCAGAACAAATAAAAACGTGATGTATTTTGTCATGGAAGATTTAATAGCTCCTAATCTGAACATTAATTGCCCCTGGCTTAAAGCTGGAAGGTAGTAAATTGTCCCCCGTATGTCAGAAATTGTTGGCAAGATGGAGGTTGGGAGGAGCTTTCTTTTTGCTCTTAGCTTTACGGTATCGCTCTCGCTTCCAGTCACAGATTATGAGACTAGATAGCAAAAACATACTAATACTTTTACAAATGTTGGCATCAACAGTCAGTAATATTCAAATCCATAATGTACTCCCTAGAATTACACAAGCTTTACACCACAGAGATCTTCAGGGCCAACAGAGTCATTAAGGCAAAGCTTTGGGGAAAGGATTTTATTAAAAGCCATCATGCTTCGCCACTTCACTTTCCACAGTTTCTAAAGAGATGAGATTAAAATTTCTGCAAAAAAAACAGGGAAAATGTCCATATTTGCTGGTGTGTGTTCCCTGCAGCAGTGAGGGATGACGGCACATCGGTCAGGAGATCCTTTTCCATCTTCAACTCTCTCACACTGCACAGGTTAGCGGTTATTACTTTTATTTTTTTCATAAAGGATAAGTTTGGGACACAAAGACCCGCAACCCTACAAGAACAAAAACCTTTCTGGCTCAACATCAAATACAAAACCCAATTCTTACCTGCACTGTCAGATCCAAGGCTACACACATGCTTAAGCAGCTAGAGAAGAGCAGCAGTCTGGGCACCGCAGTGTTTACAGTCGATGCTGTACAGCACAACTCATTCAACATTCTGAGGAAGCAACAAAAAAGGGTCCACTGACTTATCCAGTATCAGTTTCCCTGGCTGACTGAAGGGGGAAGAGATCCCTCACGTGCAACCCGGACACATTACCCACTGGAATTTTCTTATTCCCCTAGTGAGCTGTGCTGGAGAAACAATTAAGCTCTTTCAGTGAGCTCAGGCTTCTTTCCTTCTGCAAGAAAGTATCAAAACCGAGAAGATTTTACAGCCAAACACGATCTTTTCAAGTAAGGGGAATGCATCTTTAAAATCTGCAATCCTCACCCAATGTGTCTAGCAAGGAACAAAAGGAAAATGCATCAATATCAAAAGGCGGAGAGACGAAACCTTTCCTTTAGCTGTGTCGGTAAAAAGGCTATTGTTACATACTCCCAAACTTTATTTGTACTTGAACCTTAATAAGACATGCTAAATATTTAGCAAAGAAGGTGGATGTACATTTTTAAATAGGCAAATCTCATGCTATAGATTGCAAATCTAAATGCCTCTGATCTCTCCTTCAAAGGCTCAGAGGAATGAAAGACAATTCTACCAGAACATACCGTACGGCAACTGCATCTTAAAACCGTTCTAAAGAGAGGATTTCCCAGGAGCCAGGCAGAACTTAATTCCTTTTACATATTTTACTGAATCCTTATTTTCAGAACAAAAGAAGGGTTTCGTTACAGACTAAAAGAAAACACGACGGATACAATTGCTTTCCCTTTAAATAATGAAAAGCATCTTTTCCATTAAATTTAGAAGGCACAAGAATAACCCCACATTTATGTAACAGATTAAATGTCTGGATTTTGATGAAACTCCTTCCTCGTTTCCTAGGATAAAGGACAAAGCTCTACACAAAGTTTTCCATTATTGGATGCACTCGGCACAGCTGTTTTGTAAGGTGCTGGTTTGCTTTGCTACATTGAATTAAACCATTCAGGAAACATATTAAAACTTCAGAAGATACAGATCACAAAACCTAGAAACCACCTTTATTTTTGCTGATAGATAATTTAAGTTCAGGAGAGTCTACAGCAGAGGAAGAACCTAAAGGGTGAATCTCAGGGAAGCCTGAGATTTCTAAAGCTTCTTACGATGTGCTTATGGGGGAGGAGGAGAAAAAAAAAAGATTAAAAAATCATTACCTCTAAAGCAACCCTGCAAATCGAGATACACAGGAAAAGGCAATAATGAGGCAGGCAAATGAGAGTATCCAGTAAACCAACAGTCTGCCCTGAAAGAATAACCAAACTTGCTTCTTGACATCTAGTCCCCCATCGAAAAATTCTTCAAGTGTCCAAGCACCACCAATTCAGAAACACACCCTGCCTTGCTCAATCCTTATTGTGAGAAATAGTTTGAAGCCTCTGGTAGCATTTAACATGACAAACAATAGTTAGTTGTGCTAATTAAAGTGAAGAGCTGGTGAAGCAATAACCCTGTGGAACAAACCAAAGGTGTGCTCAGCGTACCTTGGTGACTATTACTGCAAGCCACCAGCAGAAGTTAAAAACAACAGTATCTTGAGCTATCTCCTAACTTAAGCTTTTTTTCCTCGCAGTTGACAGATCTACAGACCTCAAAAGAAAAACAATGTGATCGTTGTGGTAACAATAGAAATGTTCTTCTGTTAAAATTCACACTGAATCAATGCTCAAGTATGGTTCTTACAGAGAAATGATGGTGTTTGTTATTCTGCTGCTAATTAAAGAAACGAGATAAAGTCTCATACCTGGAAACCTTCACGCTCTGTTTTTTTTTTTTTAAGCCCTGCATCCTACAATATTTCCCTTTGAAAAAACTGTTTTATCCCGCTCTTCTCCATAGCTTAAATGGACAGAGCTTAAGTTTTCCTCATCCTAGCTTGATTTGTCCTGCTGCATGCTACTGCCTTCTGCAGAAAACGTCTGTACGTGTCAGGGGTACTGACACCACTCTCGTATTTACGATTTGAGAAGCGCTTTGGGGAACAGGACATGACAAAGTTAAGATTCTTCAAAGTGGTGCTCAATCGATTCACCACACTGGCTCAGTTACAGTCCTCCACACACTATAAGCATTCATTTAAAGAAAAGATTTTCCTTCAGAATTAGACCACAACCACCAACATTCCAGCCAAAGCAGCTTTCATCAGATCATTACTTATATTAAGAAGGATTTAGTGCCAAATCAGGCCTCTTCCTAACATGACAGGGAGTTCCCCCAAGCAGTGGTATAAAGAATCCCTTCTTCCCACAGCATTCTATTATTTTGTTAAGAACGAAATACAGTATTTAGTACTGATACTTGCATACCAGACACTGATAGTATAAATAAACAGACATATTCAAAGCATTACTGCTCTACTAACTGCTGAGCAAGCAATAAAGGAAATTAATTAAATACCAAAGTAAAATAGCAGCAACAAAGTAGCAAAATGATCCAGGAAATACTCTGTATTTCTATTTTTTTCTTGAATTATACTTCACAAAAAGAACTCAACAGATTTTCAGGCACTCCTTTTAAAACTAGAAACATTAAAAAAAAATAA
>JAAGNO010020663.1:0-21630 GCA_033439905.1 Ceryle rudis | reverse complement strand
TTCAGGCACTCCTTTTAAAACCAGAAACATTAAAAAAAAATAATAATAATAAAAAAAAAAATCTCCATTCCTGATCTCCCTGCTGAGGTTGGGGGCCTAGCACATCAAACGCTGGAACGTGTTCACAAAAGCAGCTTTGACAATGCTACCTTTGGGAACTGACAGTAAACAACTGCTTTTTAAATTGTTTTACATCAATACACGCATCCTCTCCAAAACAAACATTTACCCAGCCATTTGAAGAGACATTAGTGCCACGGAGCAGCCCTACAAAGCCTCGGCCGTTGCAAAAAAGGCCTTTGCAATCAGCACATTAATCCTCCTGGCAAGCACCATTTACTCTCCACTCTCAACAGCAAATGAGAATTAAAAAAAAAAAAAAAAAAATCTCCTGAAAGAAAAGGAAGAGAAATGTCTTTTCTACGTGTTTGCTTGTACTTACAGCCATGGTAAGATGCTGGGGATCCTCCGGACTTTCCATATTCTTGCTCAGAGTAGCTGGTGGATAGGTTTGGCTGACTGGAGCCTCGGCCGAAGGTGATCTGATTGCTACCCACTCCAGTGGCCACCTGAGCCATGCGTTCTTTGGTCTTCAGGGCTTGGGCCCTCTCTGTCTTGAGTCGCTCGTCATCCTTCAGAAGGGACACTAACTGCTTGGATTTCTCCCTCACATTGATGCCCTGGTCTTTACCATCTCGATCAATATACTGAAAATCTTTCAATGTCTGGATAGCAAAAATATTCTCTTTACACTGCTGCGCAACTCTCTCAGAACCAGTTTTAATCAGGTAATCTAACAGAGTTAGGGCCTTGTAGACATGTCGCCAGTTCTTGCCGTGGTCATTCAGTCGTTTCCAGATCATGCTCATAATTTCAGAAAAGGCCACAACATTGTAAGTCAGATCTGCTATTTCAGTCATTAATGAACTGGAAGGACCCCAGGGGTCATTAGAGGTTGCTTCTCGAACTTTTATTTCGGCCTCTGAATAATTGTTCACAATGTTCTTCATCTGCCGTCTAATAGACGAAGTCGTCATTTTTACCTCCCTTTTTAACAAGACAGATTCCAGAACACAAACAAAAAAAGGGCTATATTTGCTCTTCTATGAACGTTTCTGAACTGCAACGGCTCCGTATCAGTGGCTTACTTGTAACACGTTCCACTACAATCATTTCCTCTCTTCAACAGAACGACACGAGAAAATGAAAATCATGACCTGAGTAAGGAAAGAAAACAAAGCACGTTAGTTGTGCCTTTAATTATTCCTACATGGAAAGCAATCTGCATATACTTTAGAGACATCCTCCTAGAGTCCACTGGTAAATTTTCTCCCTGAATTTCTTCAGGGCATCTGATTTGGAAAACAACTTGCTCTTTTCACAAGTGATATTAAACACTGAAGATTAAAAACCTGAGCTGCTGAATAAGACAGAGGATATAAGACATGGATATAAGAGGATATCCATGCTGATATTTGTTGATGCAAATGCAAAATTTTATAAACAAAACAGAAACTGAAGTCCACAAAATGACTCACGGCTTCAGTTTCCAACAAGGTAAACCCCACGTAGAATCCTGAGTGACAGAAATGACAGCTCAGGGGAGTTTAAAGCGCGCTCAGTTTCAGTGCAGGGATCCTGAATAGCACCCTGTGTTTTTGTTGAGGCCCAGAGA
This sequence comes from Ceryle rudis, assembly GCA_033439905.1. Taxonomy (NCBI): domain Eukaryota; kingdom Metazoa; phylum Chordata; class Aves; order Coraciiformes; family Cerylidae; genus Ceryle; species Ceryle rudis. The sequence goes on along the minus strand of JAAGNO010020663.1, from coordinate 19,955 downwards.
AGAGAACTGAGCACCACGACAACGCACTCCAACTCAAGGTGACCTTTAATGCTAAGCAGATTAGAGAGGAATTTTTTTTTTTTCCAAATGCACTTACTTTGTACATTTGACAACACTCATCAGACCCACAGTTTCTGCTCTGCGTGTCTTGCACACAGCACAGCAGTATTTTTAATTACATGACAATGGAATTGTAAAACCAAAATGACTGGCAAGAAAACCGAAGATGCTCCAGAGCCGAAAAGCTGTTTCAGTTATTTATTTAAGGTCACTGTTTTAAGTAAGGTCTATTATGCTTTAGAAGACATTTCCTGAGTAAACTGGCAATTTTGCTATTACATTAACACAGAACAGTCTTTGATATTCAGCAGTTGCGTGAACGCCAACCACCAATTCCCTGACAGAACTTGCCACGTTTAATAGAGATTGCAAATTCAGGATGTCTTCTAGTAACATTTCTCCAAAGAAGCAACAGTATCATTTAAAAAAAGACAGCGGAGAGAAGTAAAGATTTCAAGCCTAACATTGTTACCATTCTTCAAATTACTACAGTGCCATTTCCAAGGAAAGCAGCGTGAAGCCTCAACTTGGACAACAGGCAGCTCTATAAATACCTTCTCAGCACAAAGGCATAAACCCTTCCTAGAAAACCATTCTGGACAAGTTAAACTACCACAGAAGAGGTCCAATGAGTTCCTGCAATTTTATTTTGTTCCGCTGAAGTTAATTTTTTGGCAGAATGGAAAATAAATAAATAAATAACGTTATGGCACCGTGGAAAATAAAATGAGATCAACACTAAACTTTAGGTAATCTCCATCATCCTGGTGTTCTCCCCAGTATTTAAACCCACTTGTAGAAGAATGTCGGTCTGCTGGCAGAGGACTAGTGGCCACAGGAATTAAACACCTTCTGATGGAGCATTTACAGGTTTGTGCATTATAAACCCAGAATGTGAAAAGGCTGATTGTCTATAAACATTCCCACATGCTCCTGACTGCTGCCTCACCCCAGAAGTTGACATCCAGATCTGCTGGCTCACCTCCCCTTGCGGACACTCTCTGATCCAGTGCTCTCAAAAGCTAAGGAATCAATAAAGAATAAAATAAACAAAAACTTAACACATCCGCCCAACACAGTCATTGTCCTCCCCCCCCTTATTTAGCCTAAACCATTTCTTTCTGGCAGTAGCAGATAAAGCCAAGTTCACAGACAAAGCTGAAACAAGTTATCCAAAGAGGTGACAGCATCTGGCAGAAAGATGGTCACAAAGAACTAGGAGCAGGCTGCAGGCAGGAACTTCTTTAGCTGGTAAAACTGGAGCCAGCAGAGGATACAAGTGCCAGCCTGATCACGAACGTGACATTGATGATAAGAACCCCAGAGCAGAAGAACACAACCACCCCACACTGAGCCCTTCTGAGCTTGTCACCGAAGAGCAGTATATAACATGAAAAATCAAACCCCTGACAACTATGAAAGCTCCTAAACCAGTTAGATAAAAAGTCCACCAAGCCCAACATTGTCAGACACAAGTCATCACAGAGTATAAGGGAAGAACATATGCAGTCCCTTGCCTCCTATTACCAGCAGCTTAGGCATCTTGGATGCAACCTGTGGTGGAAGCTCTACAGCCAGCAACAGGGACACCGTGACTCTACCAACCCTCTTCTGGAAGCCACTTTGAAGCCATTTCAGGCTCAGCAAGGGCACAGTCATGGCACAGTGACCACGCTACATGAACAAGTACTCCAGCTTATTTTAAACTTGGACTTTTATGCCCCAAGCTGTAGACATGGGGCATACTTTTTATAAAAGAACAAGTCACCTTTGGCTTCTTTACGTCACTCACGGTTGTATAGAAATTGGCCATATCCTTCTGAACCGAGGATCTCCAGCAACTCAGTCCCTCTATTTAGAAGCTACTCCACATCTCCAATCATCCCTGATGTCTTTCCATGCAGCTATTACACTTCAATTTCTTGAGATACACGCAGTTCTAAGCGCTCGACATTTCAGTTTTGGCAGTAACAAAAGTCGCTATCACACCATAGTCATTTAGTGGTTAGGATTCCCCACTCTTTATCAATTACTTTCTAAAAGTCTTTTTGCCTTTTGGTAGTTGTGCCTCTACTCATGCACAAGAAACCACGGTCATTTCTGCTCCCTACGGCAATGTGTTGAGGCTATTTCATCTGCCCTTCTATCACTCAGCAGTTCTCAACCTTTTTCCCTTCCTTTCCAGTCAAAATTCATTTTAAGTTTGCCTGATTTGGTTCAGTTTGGCTACCTTACCATTTAGAAACAATCCAGAAAAGGGAGTATTTGCAAGAGTGCCATCTCTGTCAAGACACGTCACTGGGGACAGCCCTTCACTGTGAGAACCAAACATTTATTCCTAACCCTGTTTCCTGCCTTTTAACCTGCTGTAGATCTATGAAAAACATTCTTGTCTCATGAGAATTTTGGTTCTTTAAAGGCCAGGGATGAGAGGCCTTATTAAAATATGTTTTAGAAGTGCACTATACAAGCAAATGCCTTACCTACGTGTACCTCCCCAACTGGAGACGAAGAGAAGTTTGGTTTATTATTTGTTACAACTTTACAAGCTTTTGAAAATAATCATTTTAATACCGCACGTGACATTTGGGAAGGTAAATTTTACAATACACAGAACACCTACTAGTCCTAAGAAACACCAACTTCTGTCAGTGAAATAAATACCTGAAGAATTAATCATAATCCCAACGTAAGCAGGCACACGGATGATCAGGGTACAATTTCACACGCCAGCCCAAGCTAACTGTAAACCAGCACCAAACCCAGTGGCCTCCAACCCCTCCAACCACTTCCCCTTTCTCGCTCTTGCATCAAATCTGGCAATTGCACAACAGCACAGGAAAACTGAGCAACTTAAGGCCTCCTAGAAAATTAGTTTTTCAGCGGTGCCTTTGGTTTCTGCCACATCGGTGAGATGACCGGGCTGCACTGCAACGTGGTCACAGACCCTGCTGCAGGGCAGACTGTGAGAGGAGTAACAGCACCCCAACCCTGGCCTCACACCGATTAAACGTAAAAGCTGTCAACTTCCAAAAAATAGCACCCGAGAGTGAAGAGCCTTCAGTCCTGCCCAACTACACCACCCGTAGCAGGAACCCCAAAAGCACATGAGCTTGGAGTACTACCTTATGTGTACAGGAGGCCCAATTTATGGCAGCTCCATTCCCCAAACTGGAAGCTTTGCTTCTGAAGAAGGTTACTAGCAGAGAGTAAGTCTGGAGTAGTCCTTTGAAAAACAAAGGTAGGGCAAATATTTCAAGACTAAGTAAAATGAGCATTTTTCACTCTACCAGAAAATTAAAGGTTTCATTTGTTATTCTGTAATGACTTGAAAGCCATCAATCCATTAACGTTGGTATGTTTCTTTACCCTCCTATCTTTGATTCGGGAAAACAAAGGCATTTCATGAGAATCACATAATGTCTTCCCATCATCAAAAGGCAATAAATAGTTTACTAATCCTATTCTACTTTTAACCCACCAAACTTCATTTTTCTCTATTCAAAATGCAAAGGATGACTGGAGTGGAGTGCTGATGGACATTTTATATCCTTCCCCAAATGTAGTGGTACCAATATTCCAGAAAACCATTCTAGCAGTAGCAGTAACCCCCTGTATGCCTTTTGGTGTCTGCTTTACCAGCTCTCTGCTTCCACGCCACGCAAAGAAAGCGTTTCGCTTGATTATTATCGGAGCACCTCAGCGGTCTATCACATGATTAAAGAGATCAAAAGCCAAATATCTCTACCGCGTGAAAGCAAGAAACTGTTTTCAGTGCGTGATCAAATACTTATATAGAAAGTTTAGATTATTCTTCCAGAGACCTCAGTGAATTAACCTCTCACAACAAACCACAAAGCAGTACAATGCACTTGCAACTTCAGCAAAAATCTGAGTTTGCATTTTTAACAGTACAGTTGCAAAGAAAGCAGAAAGTAAGACTAGTTGATTAAAGCTGCTCTTCCTGGCTAACAACAGGAAAAAGGCTATCGGCTTGAACAGATTTCTTTGAAACATTAAATAGAGAGGGGAAGAGGGAGTTGTTAGTCTCGTTCAGTTTAGATCAACCTTCCTCATTTTCTCTTCCTTGGCCCCAACAAGCCATTTTCTCTGCTTTAGAAGTAGCTTGGCATCTTTAAATAGATAGAAATGGAAACGGAGAACTCTGTAGGCAAGCAGGTGATGTTGACCTGTGCTCTCAAATGTAACCTGGAGGGGAACGCCCCGTTTCCTTCTTCCTATTCCGATAGTTTGATTACGCAAATAATCCTGCTGAATTCTCGTGGTGCTTTTCTAGATACAATGTGCAGACAGAAGGAAATTCTCGACTGAATTTCTCAATAGCTCTGTCTCACAAGAGGTTAAATTCTGTAAATCAAAATCTACACGAGGAAACCATCTTTAATTTCCTAAGACTAACACAGAAATGAGGCCAAGCCACAAAGTCCTTAATAAACCTGGTTCAAAGAAACAGCCACACAAATCCATCTATATAGAGGCTTTCAGCAGAATCCATTCAGATCTCTGGAATGCAAAACTCAAACCAGGGTTTGTCTGCACTGATAAAATGCCCTTCATATCCAACCTGAAGGTAAATATACACATAGTCCAGCTAAGTATGGACTGGAAACATAAGAAAAGCCTTTCATATCAAGTGGGCAATAAAAAGGGTGAAAATTAACATTACAACTAAATTCATCAGAAATTTGCAAAGCACTTTAACAGTTTTATGGACAACATATATAAATTAAGACATGTGATGTGCATAAAAAGTGAATTTTTGAAAATGGTTATTGATTCAGGCATCCTGTGATTTCGAGGCAGTCTCTACAGATATTTTATTCCCCATAAAAATGCCCCCCCCCCCCCCCTTAAAATACCCAGAAAGATAACCTCAAGTTTTCTCCCAAAGATTCATACTGCAATTGCAAAGATTCTTCCGACCATCATTAGAAAATACACTCAAACAGCTCAAGCAGGTTCCCTTACTCAGTTCACAGGACAATCCTCAACAGCTCTGCTGGCAACTGAGGGACCAGTACCAGTCCACTGCAATACTGGGAGCACAGGGTGGGCTATTGCAGGCCAGCCAGGCTGCTAAGCTGCTCTGTATTAGGACAGCACATCCTCGGAATGGAGGGATATTTGCATCTCACTATCACTTCAAAGGAACCTACATGAAATGTAAAGAGGCACCAAGAGACTCTCCCACCCAAGATGTGCTGAAGTTCCAACATGTCACAAAGTCCAAGCGTGTGCCTTACCTCTCCGGTGTGAACACGCACAAAATACCTAGAGATCTGCTCTCCTTCCTGCCAGGGTGGAATGATAGAGTCAGGCAATCCTCAGAGACCTGTATTCCAGGATAAATCAGAGAACCCAGGCCCCACAGAGCACTTCTTGCCAGCCTGCAAAGCATCAGGCTAAGGGGAAAGCATTGCCAGATGCTAAGGAAGAAGTTCCCCCAGACAGACAGACAGACACTGACACCACACCTGCACAGAGCAAAAAGCACACACTCAAACACAACCCCAAGCCTAACTAAGTCAGCTTCCATTTATGGCAAAGAAAAAGGATTCCCATTGCCTGATGCTAAATTCACATCCCAGTTTTCATTATGTGTACAAATCCAAACCCACTTTGCTTTTAGAAAGTCACCTTTTCCACAAGCAAGAACCAGAGATCTTTGACAAAAACAGAGCACAAGCCTTGATTTAAAATTTAGGAATATAATAATTCAGAAGAAAAAAATGACAGCAAAGACATTTTGCTTATACTGGATCCCACACCGCTAGAGAAATTTCTCTAACTCAGTTAATTCTCTTTCACTCTTTTTCCTCCCCCGCCCCCCCATTCATAAATAACTCTTACAGAACAACTGGATGACCAGAGGGTATCATTACACTGCTGAGGGTATAATATCCTACTGCAGTACAAACACTGCTCCCAAAACCAAACAGGAAGAGGGGCAACTGTACATTGTGGTCGCTTGGAGAAGAGGACTAAGAGAAGCAAAGAAGCTTGGCACTATAAATAAAAGCCAACAAGTAGCACACTTATTAGCTCTCTTTTGCTATTGTACGGCAGAGAAAACAGCAATTCATGTGAATAAAAAAGTAAAATGAAGACAGTGAAATTACTATCAATGCCCTTCCTCAACCTTCAAAATTATTTAGGAAATGAGCTACAAATACAGATTGGCAAATGGTTTGAAGAACAAGGTTAGCTCCACAAGAAAGGTTTAATTTCCATTTTTCACAGCTTAAATGCCTGTCTTCTTCAGCGTAATTTCTGAGAAGAGGAAATGGTTCAAAATTAAAAGTTTTGGAAGCTTTCCACTCCCTTTTACAAATGAGAGAACAAGGTCAGCTTTCACAGACAGCAGGTGGCCAAATTATTTCTTTATTTAAAGAGTTAATGCTGAGAAATAATTCTCCTTCAAATTTATGCATATTCATGAATCCCAAGGTTAGATTCTACACCGATTTTTACAGTCATGCCTCAGACTCGCAGAGAAAAAACTAACTCCAGCTTGAAATGGCCATTTAGCCGCAAAATGGATTTAAGTTCACACAAGTTTCTCTAGAACACCTTTTCTTACTACTTGTCTACTTAAATTTCCAGGGCAGTATTTGAGCTCAATGGAGAGCTGATCTCATTACTCAGAGTCTATAGAAAGGAGCAGAAATCTAACTTCCATCTCACAGCCGAGAACAAGGCAGCGCTACCTGGCCACTGCACTTCGGGACCTGCCAAGCCAGAGCTGCCAGTGCTCTGACACTGGCAGTTATTTTTGACTTTGCAGCCAGAATTATTGACAGTGTGGGAAGCAGCTGTAAATATGCTCCTAAGTGCTGGGAAAGGGGACACAGCCTCTGAAAGAGCCACGCAGATCACTGCAAACGATCCAAATCCGACCTACACTGGAGATCTAATTTTAGGATTACAAGCTTTGACAACATCTCTTTAAAAATAACATTCCTCCTTCTCCGGCTGGGTCAAGTGTCATCAACAGTACTACCTGCATTCTACGCAGATCTCAGTTTATTTTTCACTAGTAATACAGCAAGTACCGGGTGTGTAATGAGTAACAGAATATTGCAGAATTACAAAACAGCATAAGGTCAAGCCATTACGCACTGAACCAGAAATTCTAAATGCAAATTAATCCACCACAGCAGTGAAAATACCCACCCAAACTCTCAGAAGGAATTTGTTCTCTAAGGATTACCTACTTGAATAAAAGCACTTCATCTTTTCCCCTCGTAAATAGAGTAGGAAAAGAAAAAATAAGAATCCCTCAATGCATGTCTTAACAAAAGGTAACGGTCTGAAATAAATTCAGGTTACCGGGCATATCTGAGTAGCATTTCCAGCTCTATTAAAGACAGCTGGAGACATTTCTCTCCTCCTGTATTTTCCTTTTGGAAGGGAGGAAGGTATCTGATACTCTTGCCAGAAGATGTGTCTTGGAATCTATTACTAATTCGAAAAATCCAGCCTTGTCACTTAGGCTGCTTACTGGGTGACAGGCACCTGCCAACGGGAAACCATTACATCTCTTCTCCCAACGGCTCAGAGCTCCAATACATCAGCTTGAACACAGGAGGAACTGCAAATAATACAACTTAAAAGCTTGCAAGACCACCAAACGTTGGCTATACTCTTTAAGTCACAGTGTTTTCTTACACAATCGCAATTTTTAAAACTAAGCTGACAAGAACTACTGCAGTCCTAAACTTCTGGGCTCACCTATCAGGCTTGGTATTTTGGGAAGGTACCTGTTCTTTACAATTACCCAATGATTTCATTAACTAAATTCAGTTTGCACTTTATTATTATGAAGCAGACGTCACCATGAGCAGCTTCTCCTATCCACCTACACACTGCAGACGTGAAACCACATTAATCAATTCAGTAGGCCAAAGGCAACTGCTCATCATGACAAAGGTTAGAGGAAAAACAAACCAAAAAAACCAACCAAACCAAAAAAAACCTACAAAAAACACAACACCAAAACAAAAACTCGCTACCAGAACAGTTTAACTCTCCATGTTACTACTGATAGAAGCTGAGAGACTAATTAATACCTTTATGACATGAATTTCTGATGAAAAGGATTGTTCAAGGAACAGTTCAAGATCTGCAAAGCCATATCTGTCCATCCATCCAAAACACTAGTGTTTTTTCCAGTTTAATCTGTTAACTGCTTGCAAGCACAGACTACAAGCCTGTAAAGAAAGCAGAGACTGGTTTAATAGCCTACCTACATTCATTGATGCTCACTCGTGGCATGAAACTTCAGGTGCCATTCCTCACAGCCACCATACTTGAAAAGTCAACACATGGTCTTAATTCAACGATCATAACTGGTAACAATAAACATAAGGTTACTTTAATCCTCATAAATTAAGCTACGTGCAGTTGTATGTAAACATATATCCTAAAAAAGGAAATATATATCCTAAAATCCTCTATGCACCTCACTGGAGGAATGTTTTGGCCAAATCCCAGGGTTTTATAGTAGGCTTTACTGTTGGGCAGTCAGGCTCGGAGAGGAACTGAGGATGTGGCTTCACTTTACACATTATTCTCAGCTGGCTGGGGGCTGCTACCGAAGGCAGCATCCTGCTCCTACCTGCTCTGTGTTCTGCTCTACCATCACAGACCAGATCTCAAGACAGAAACGGTTCAGTGAGCTGACCTGACAAACTGAAGGAGGTGAGGAGGAGATGGATAGCCGGGGTTTCTGACAGATCAGGTCACCAAAGCAATTAATCCCAAGGTCACGCTCATTACTTTACAGTACACCACAAAGAAGGGAAGTAACATTGATTTCAACATCAATCTACAGTTACATTTCACAAGGAAAAATGTAAAGCTGCACCTTGAAAGCTCAAATTGGTGGTCAAGTGAAAAGTAAAAGGAAATTTGGTCTTCTACTCTTTGAATATTGGCTAACATCTTAAAATCTTAAGAAGGCCCCACCCTTTTTACACACTGATTTTAGCTATCTATCCTGGAACACTTGCTGTTCATCTTCCCCTCCTCCATACCTTTATCGTTTCGTACTGCACAAACCACACGGCTTCCAAAATCTTTTCCAAACAACCCTACCTGTTCTCCCTCTTCCTGACTGAGCTGCCTAACGTACCTGGCATCCCCACCTCAGCAGGAAATGCAATTCCATCCAAAAAAAAAAGCATTGCCAGGCAGAAAGTATGTGCAGCCAGAAGAGAGGATCCAACAAGCCTACTGTCAGCAGCCTGGATTTAGACCGGGTTACACTTTCCATGAACCAGCACTCAAAAATACTGCTGGTCCCCCTGGTCTGCTTCCGCGTGCCCCAGTTCCCGATTTTGAGCTATATTCCTAAATTCAGCTTTGATGGAAGCGAATCACTAAAAGAGACACACCCCATACCCTAATCAATCAGCACACACACAAAAAACAAAACCAAAAACCACCACAAAATCTGGCTTGAAGATGCCAGCGAATCCTACATTTCCCATGCAGATATACAGAGAGTTTCAGCTGTCATCGTAACAGTTCCTCGAGTTTTCTGAATCCATCCTTCAGCAGCAATATTCTACCTACTCTCTCATCTATTCTGGATATTTAGACAGAAAATTATTTGAGTGGGAGTTAGCTTGCTCTTCTCAAAAGAGGATGACAAAGACTTGTTACTCAAAAGCATCTGTGCCTGTTCTATTATTAAAGGTCATTTTCTTCCAGAGAAGATGTTATGTACCCTCTTAGCTTTGATGTTCTGCAACCATCAACTCTGTACAAGGCCTCGACCCTCCAAACTCCCTGCAAGGAGTCCACATGTACAAGAGACTATCTACCATGTGTAACACAAAACTCAAGCCTCTGGTATTTCTGAAGCAGCTGATTATAGCTTGGGATACTTAAAAAAAATGCAAGTAAATCCCCTGTTTAGCACTACTACTGTTGGTACCTCCCGTAGCTGCCTGGTATCCCTGCACTGCTGATTATTCTTTTAACCACTGTTTAAATACAAGTCATTAAAAACATTCGCTCTCTTTAGATTCATAAACAGAACAAGAAAGTGACTTAAACCTCCCCCACTCCATTTTCTGATTTTTTTTTTTTCCCCAAGAGTATTCCATCTAGTCCAAATGCACAGAAGAGATTCTAGCCCATTAACATCCATCAGCTAACAGAAGGGTAATGAATTCATCGATACTGCTAAAATGCCTGGGTACAGCATGATGCTGAATCATTTCATAACTACATTTGCAGCAAGAAAGAGCTCAAACAACCCACCTTACACTGTCAGCGACCACCTTCCTGAAGGAGGAATAACAAATGCATCAAGATCACCCTCAATTTTGTTATCCCTCTCGACCAGCATTTCGACGCCAATCCAATCCCGTCTGATGTTGCTCCCCTCTGGACATCAGCTTCCTTTGCCGAACCATCTGCACACTCGCAAGAACCTTTCATTGCTCATTGTTCTGCCAGCGACACAAAGACCTGGCTTTTCCCACTTGTTACGGTCCAGGTCGAATATGTTAAGTCTTAAATTGAGTTTTCAATTTGCAAAAGAAAAAAAAACCCTCCAACACAGAATAAATAAGAATCAAAAGCTCCCCACACGTTGCTCCCTCAACAGCAGGCTACTGCAACTGGTCTGGTGCCACAGACTTCACTTGGCTTTTTCTCTGTTGTCTCTTTACAAAGCTATAGAGGGACCACCTTCTTCCTCCAGCAAGACGTTTTCCCAACAGTGAGAAGTTCTAAACATAAGAAAAGCTGAACGCTACCTGAAATCAGGCAGTCTTAAAAGAAAAGATATTACGAACTAAGATGAAAGTGTAGCTACCAAAAACGCCCACACCCGTGGCTGGGGCTACAAGCAGAGTGTCCTGGGGAGAAAGCAAGGGGAAGAAGCTTTATTGTGAAGTACAATGGTACTAAATTACTTGTATTGAAAGGAAAAGGTATTTATACTTTAAAGAATAAAAATAACAATTAAAAAAAAAAAATCAGACTTACTAGTAAAAAGAAAGAAAATGATCTTGCAGATTAGAGACTACTCTGCTTGTTTTGCCTTGTTGGGGTAGGCCAGGTCTGGTTGTCTCCGCTTCCCTGCGGGTTTTAAAACGACAGTAAGTGCCTTGCCCTGCTGTTTACACTTTCAGTTATAATGGTACCTGCTCTAACGAGGTCCAAGAATAAAAAAGGGTTTTGTTAAGGTAGCCCTTCTAAAGACAAGCGCAAGGAACTCAATTCTCAATGCCTCAGCTTCCTTAATAGAGATAATGTCTCAGAATACATACACTTACACATGTGTCTACATAGCCTTAACTCCCACGGCTTAATTCAATTAATACTATTAAATCTTTAATGCTTCGCTTCAAAGGCTTTTTTTAATTTTTAATAGCTCTCATAGGTTAGCACGAATGTTTTTAAGTCTTTTTACTATATTTTAAATAAACTATTTTCTTTCCGCTTTGATGTTCGCCTTTCTGACAACCCTAAACTCTGTGAAGCTGCTGGAACTTTGTTTTCTGTGAAATGATGACATTACAAACTCAAAAAGATATGTTAATCACTGAGCTGTAATCAGGGATTTTTCCTCCCCCCCCCTCACCTGCCTTATGGGCTGGGAGTTGGCAATAGAACCGCTTTAATCAAAACAATGTAGAAACCCACGAGGAGAGAGGATGCAACGGGGAGGGAGAGGGCTCTTATTTGCATCTGTTTAGCATGTAAGCAGCAGGCTGGGCTTAATTCTCTTTTTACTCTGGTTTCCCATGAAAGGAGAGAATGCAAAAGCCACCATATTTTATTAAAACAGTTAAAATAGGAGTTTGGACAAAAGACTAGTCGAGGTTGATGGAAGCACAAGCCTCGTGGCATCTCAAAGACACATTTGTTTCAGAGGTTTGTGTTTTTCACTGTAAAGCTTTGTCTGTACCGGTGACACTGCAATTACAGATGTGGTCAGCTAAAGCTCTGGTCTACATATATATATATATATACACACACAGCTCTGTATATACACACACAGATACCCGTAATTTACCAGTTCTGCTACTAGTCAAAGTTCCACCGTAGGCACCTTGTGCTAATACCAAAGCAACTCACACCAGGGCATTTCTCCTCTTCTCTTACTCTCACTACCTCAGGACCTCTACGCACCTTCCACTGCTCAGTTTCCAAACTTTGAATTTGTGAGACAGCAGAGACAAAGTTCTGATGGTATGTTTCAGACCTTTCTGTAAAGCATAAAAGAAAAAAAAAAAAACCCAGGCACAGATTTTCCTCCTCCTTTAAGTTTATTCTTCTTCTGAATAAAAATAAATAAATAAATAAAAATCCTTTCTTAAAATAAAACTCAAAATCAGCATTTCCAGGGACAGGAAAAGGCACTATAGCATTATATACACTGTCTAAGCTGACCAAATAAAAAAAAAACAGATTAAAAATCTGTCTCAAAGCCAAACACGTAGAAAAAAATACTTCTGCATTCAGGATGTTCAAACACGTTTCTTGCATTTACACCTAGAAAGTTACAGTGCTAAAAACTGATGTGCCGTGGTCAGCACCACCTAAATCAATGACCAGTCCCAGACCAACAGATCCCTCGCACGTTTAAGTGAAGTATGTGCTTACATACTTTGCTTGATCTAGACCATAAACCGCAGGTCAGAAAGCCCCTCACCAAGCATATTAAAACCAGTATGATGAAGACAGCCTACAAAACTATCCTGCTGTTCATCACCTCTTCAGCATTTCAGCAGCCTGCAGTGTGAAGAGAGCTCCCACCATGCAGAGCACTCCCCAATACTGCATACCTCCAGTTATTGAACATGTTCTGTCTTTTAAAGCCGATGTAAATACCCTCTCGAGGGATCCTATGTTCATATTATTGTGAAATTAAATATACGCAGACGCTATTAGTTGACAGATAGAAACCAAAACATCAATTATATTACTCGGTGTGCTTAAACCAGCAGGGTAGGCAAAAGGAGATTATTCACTAGGTAGTCAAACGTAAAAAAAAAAACCCAGCCAGACATTTCAGTCTGTGCCACTGTTTCACAAAGGGGTCAGCGATTTGTAAATTTTAAATGCAATACTTAAGCAGTTTTGCAGACTGACAAAACCCCTCACATCCTTTGATGATCTATTTCAGTGCTTCCCCTGCAATAAGCCAGTTTAAAAGTGATTTTGCTGCCACACAAGTTTTTATACTTCAGCTTCTCTAAAACTTACGAGTTCTGAGAGCCAAGTAAAACCCATCATAAACATTCCTTTATTTCCTCGTGAAATCTTCCCAAGAGCACCAGTAAACATATAAACGCAGGTATCTTCCAGAGGAGTCACCCAGGTATCAATCTTTTAAAATCTTCAGAAAGTATTTTCAGCTTTGCTGAAAAAGTATAAAAACCATAGGCTGCATAATTATAGTCTGGCGCACCGAGTCTTCCTGTTCTTCTGAGTAGCACATAGAAATTTCTGCTTTAAAAATATACAGGAGAAAATTGTAGATTCTCAAAAGCTACAATTTTACAACGTTAAATATTGATTTCTGATCTGTATTTGCATACTTCTAAGAAAAGCACTTGCTGTCAGCTATGCTATTTATCTGAAAACATTCCAACAGAGGCATTATCTTGACTTTCTGAGAAACTCTCTCCTACATTGGTAGGCAAAGTTTAACTTAATGAACTCTGCTCAACAACAGCAGCAAATAAATAGTGACGCTTCTCATCGGTAATAAGCCTTCCAAGGCCTTAAAAAAGAAAACCAAAACAATAAAATGAAAATTGCTGCAAGAAGCAATCATAAAACCAGCCATGAGCCACTGTGGGCTCGGAAGGCAAATATTTCATTAGGTAACAGAGCAGATATGGGTCTTAGGCTTTCAAATGGTTGTTACAGAATGAGGTTTTGATCAAAGATCTGGACAGGGGCATTTGAAAGATTCGCCAGATCTTCCCTGGATCTGAAAACCACCGGTAACGCGCGATTCCGATCTCTCTCTAAACAGACGTTGCCAGTCACATTCCAGCAATGTCACAAAATGCTAGAGTGTTCTACTGATTAATTAGCTAACTGAATAATTAAAACCATTAAAGTTCTGTTTTTCAAGTAATAATTGAAGCGCTTTCCTTTACCTATACCACGTGACAGAGTACATTCTGCTTGACCATCCATCAGAGAACAGGCAGGCGCGTTAAAAATAGTTCTATTTAGAACTAAAGGTTAAGGATTAATTAACGATCTTAAATTTTGGCCGATTTCATAGGGTTAGATCAAACATCTAAGTCTTACTGCTATTGTCGCAAGCCTCACCCCTGTCCAAACAGAGAAGTTCATGGAAAAGCAGCTGCAGCAGCAACTGGGTCAACAGATTTGGCTGAAGAAATCCTCACTGCTAAGAGGAAAAAATAAAATAAAATAAAATAAAAATCAGGAGAATGACAAAACTAAAATGCTGCTTTGGGGCTGTTCACCCAGTTAGCAACACACACCTAGCCACTTGAGAACAGATTTCCTACCTACAAGGAAACATGTTTGAGGGAGTCTTTTGTGCCCGAGTCTCAGGGGAGGAAGTTACCTTGAAAAAATACTTTGTTTTGCCTTTCCCTGAGGAATATTAGAACTGTATATTATCGGTTATTTTAGTGGGTTTTGTCCATGAGGTCCTACAAACAAAAGTCTTATTTGTGAAGTGTACAACCCTTACAGCAGTGAGCAATTACTCATGCGATTAGTCCCAATGAAGTCAGAAGAACTGTTGGAGAAAGAAATTGCTTGCCAACCTCAGGGTTGCACAATCAGGAGGAAAAAAAAAAAAAAAAAATCGTAACAAAAACACAGAGGGGGATAAATTGCATCTGAAAAAAAAAAAACTACAATCAAGAAATGGTTGGTGACAGATTGTGATTTAAGTACAAGGAAGTGATTTAAACAGCCCGGAGCAGTTGTAATAAGATTATATGATTCTCTATTAAGATTCTTAAAATGTCTTTGTTCTAACAAAGCTACGAAAAGACTATTGCCCTTGTCAAGGTTCAGAAACTGCTAAATTGATGTTAAGTCTAGAAATTAATATGATTTCAAGGCAAGAAGAGAAAAAAATGTACAAGAACATCCCTGACATTAGCACCATTGTTGCCCATGCTGACGTTTTTAACGAGCACAAGCACAACATATATTGTGGAGTTTTATCGGTGGCAAAACACAACTGAAGAGAACGGACCCAGCAAGGAGAAAGAAGCACAGAGCTGGCTCTGCTCAGGTTTTTGCTGTTGACTAATGAAAGCGACCAGTTTGATTTTCAAAGACCTTATGTGAGTGACAGCATGGCAGTCTCTATATGGTTATACTGCAGGGGGATTAGATCGATATCTGGCTGTTGAATTTCTCTAGAGAAACATGCAGCATCGTAGCCACGACCCCCAGACTTCACCATTTACCTTCCAGTAGTCACTTTTAGGACAATGGGCCCAAAAATTGGCCATAACAATTGCCACGCCAAAACAAAAAAACCCAAAAAAACCCAAACAAGGCGAGCGAGTCTTCTCATTTCTGTCTCAAAGGATGGACATAAAACATCTTCAGGTGAGGCGTGTGGCATGTTTGTAAACTAATAAGGAGCTTTGAGCCTTCGAAAAAAAAATTACTACTTAATATGTAAAACTATTGTTCATTCAGTGCTGCAATATATGCATAAAAGAGCAAATGATTCATAGAATAGTATTTTACTGCAAGGGATAAGAACAGAAAATTACATTGAAAAAAATCTTCCCCTAAAACACCGGGTGTAAAGGTGATCAAATCTGTGCCATAGGAAACACAGATGTGACCCAACAAGAGAGGAGAGCCAGGACTGCTATTCGAATAAGCTCTACACCAGATGGATCCATGTGCAAAGTACAAGGGAATTATGAGGGCAAGAAAGGAGAAAAAGATGGAGAGAAGTCTAAAAGACAACAGGCAGGTGTGCTGCCTGCCCGCAGAAGCAGAGTGCACGCAAGTGTTCTGCCTGGGTCACCCTCCACAACGACTCTACTTCTTGTGCCTTGTACCTTCAGCATTTATTATACAGTTACATGACAGAAGACTCAGCAACTGTAGACAACATTAATAAAACAGCACTTGGACGAAAGACAGGAGCAGTCATCAATGTGGAAGAAAACTGCAGAGGTGTCATGCAAAAATTTCAACTGATTACTTCAAGGAGCTCTACTCCTAACCTTGGAAGGAGAATTATTACTTGAAAATAGATCACGTACACCAGGACAATGAAACATTCTGCATCTGAGGTTCTTCAGAACCTGACCCAGACACCTCCACCATACCACTCAGGTAAGGGGAGCTCCAAAGCGCAGCTGTATCCAGTCCTGGGCTGGGACTGGTTTTACCCAGCCGTTCTGCTAGTGCCAGCCGTGCCCGCTGCCAGTGGGGACCTGCTCCTGCCTGAGCTCCCCTCAGCTCTGCACTCGTGTTTCCTACCTGGAAAGAGCCAGCTTTGTCGAGTCAGGGAGCACACCAAAGCAGCATGAACAGACCGATCCTGACCTTGAGCACAAGCTCAAGGCAGTGGTTAGAGGTGTTTACGTTAACAGCCCTGGGTGACACAAAAATGGATACACAGACTATTAACAAAGTAAACACCATTGGCTCCAAGATCAATTTTTAAGTTCAATTTTTCTAACAATACCCAAAAAAATGAGCTATCTATATAGAAAAAGAGCATAGCATTGTCACTGAAAGTAGCATTTCCATATAAAAATGCATGATGGTGAATTACAAACCAAAATCTGGTAAACATGTCTAGTGGCCAGTGACATTTCAATGAGAAAACACAAAATGATTGTGTAACAACTTTCTAATTAGTATAATCATTCATACAAACTCCACTATTAGATCCTTACACGCATTTAACTACTCGTGGTAACTCCGAATATATGTACGCTGCAGTTTGAAGGAACTCAACCTCAGCAATTTAAGCTACTCTCTCCTTAAAAACTGCCTACAACCTCTAAGTACTTTGAAAAAGTACCTTAGAACTCACTGATCCAACTATTTTGCCTCTTATCAATAGTTTGGAGCATTGTCATAAAACCAACCAAATCCCAAATCCGAAAAAAAAAACCCAAACCCAAGACAAAACTGTTATTTGCAAAACAATAACTCAGCGATACCAGCTTTTCGGTAGCTTTCTACTCACTGCACCACTCCCCGGGAGGCTCAGCTGTGACAACCGCCTAGTTCTAGATTCATTTTGAGGCTTACAGGCGCCGAATTCACTTATTTGGACATAGAAACATTCTCATTTCCCCCCGGAATAGGGACACAATCCAGTAACAGCCACCGAAAGTGATTAATTCTGAGACTTTTTATGGTCTATTATTAAGCACGTAGCAGTGTGTAACCAAGGTGAAGCACGCCAGTGCTAGCAGACCTACAATTAGGCCTAGCAGGTTTTATTCTGGAGGACAGCGTATATGTTGTTCTCCTCCGTGGTGTCTCATACCTTCTTAATGAGCAGCCAGGCTACTGAAATACACAAAAAAAACCCGCTGTTCTTTGAAGCATTTAGACAGCAGGATACTGGTATGTTCCGATATTTCCCTGTGCAGATCAGAGCAAGGCAAAGTGGAAGAAAGAACATTACAGACGTTCACGCAAACCAGGCACCTTTCATTTTCTATTAGCTAGATCCCAAGGGACAATTTATCACTCTGAAAATATGGCACTGGAAGACCGGAAAGTTGCTTCCTTAGTATCAGTCATTATATAAAGATTTTAGAGTAATTGATGTTCTTCTAGACCAGGCAAAACCAATAGCCATTTCCCCATTCTATGTACCAGGCCTAAGAAAAGTGAGATTACAAATATCCTAACTACTCTGTAATGTGTTTCTCCTAAAACAGATTATCATTGCATGATTTCTCTCTCAAAAAGAAAATAAAAAAACCCACCCACAAAAACAAAGCACCAATTTCTGTATCAAGAAAGACTATCAGCATTTTTATGAAGTAACAAATTAGGCCTTTGGCATTTCACTGCAGCAATCCAAGATTCTTAAAAGCTTCAAGTTTTAAAGCAATCAAATGGCTGGCAGCTGGAACAAAATTAGCATGATTAACCAGTTATGTAAATAATGATGCGGTCAGTACAAGCTGAATTCACTTCTGCTCATTGCATTATACAGCACTGCTTGCACTGGACATCAGATGTTTGTCAACTATTCATTAAAAATGACTGTAGGAATCGGGGACGTGAAAACCAACACGAACATTACCATCCAGGTCTCAGCTATCTCTTCTCCTGTCAGGACAGGACCACCAGGTAACTCGCAGATAGAACTTCTCTTGCCTAAATATTATCCAACGCTACTTAGCTCCTGCCTAGGGAACAGGGCAATTATCTTCCCTAAAGCAAGAAGTCCATCCTCTTAGTATCTCATTATATCTCATTTCTTCAAGGCAGATAGTAATTTTCATTTGTCAGTACACGTAAAGGTCAAGCTCCCACGTAGGAGAACCACAGTCACAGCAGGATGATGTGCACAGCTACTTTATGGCATCAAGGAAGTTATAATCAGCACCCACAAGTCAAACATCCTCAAGTATAACTAGCAGTCAATTTGGCCTTATCAGAACTTGTCTTCAGGAATGCATACTCATGGTTAATTTGTACTCGATAATTTTTGATAACATAGTTAAATATTTAATACATAGAAGATTATACCTGAAATCCTAGTTAACTAGTTTACCATTACTTCGAGTTTATGAAAGAAAATTAATCAAAAGTTTTGATTCTTCACGTTAAAGCACTCTGTATGAGCTTGTTTAAAAATAACAAATCTAAGAATTGGCCAAGACAAACATATTTAGAAGTACCTCCCAAGCAGGCTGTATTTTGCTAAAGATATAATCACAATAGAAATACATTTTTAATTAAAAAATCATTCTAACATCTCATATTTTGCACCCTAACAATCCAATTTTCTATGACCTTGCCTTGCACAGAACACAGCAACACACTGGAATTATGCAAGAGCTCCGTGTTACCATAAAACATGTATTTCACTGGAGACAATAATAATAAAGCTTAATCTTGTGTCCTGATCTGCATTTTGAACTCCTAAAGTCAGCCTCTACAGTCCATAACATCCGCAACACACCTTAACAACCTGAACAAATACCTTAGGCCTCCTGGGGAAATATGTATATAATTCAGGGTATTTTCTTGGTGGGGTAAGAAAAAGAGATATGTGCAATTCAGGGAAATTTTCAATGTAACTCCGCTTTTCATGTAAATTTTAAATATAACTCTCAGATCGGTGGTACTTAAGAAGGGAGAAGCATTACATACCCCTTGTCCAAATAAAACTGAGACCGAACGTTATCAATATGCCTCACGGTGTTAAAATAGGAAACTGCCATTGTGAGGAGCCTGCGATAATTCTTGTTTCAATATACTTCACAGCAACGATAATGCTCAATATAATGCGGTGCACTGACTACCCAAGACCAATCTGTAGCATCAAAGGTGCTGCAGGTAAAGATTAGGAAAAAAATGTGAATATATATATATAAAAATCCTTACAATATACATACAATTAAAAACACCACTCCAAACCGACTGTTTGACTGAAAAAAAAAAATATACATATAACAACCCAAACCAGAATAACTCCCCCACCGCCACAATGCCGGTTACGGAGGCAGAGGCGAGGTGCCGGACCCCGCAGGCCCCCGCCGGGAGCCCCCTCCCCCGCCGGAGCAGCCGCCGCCATCCCTCCGCCTCCTCCCGCGACCCCAGCTACCCCTTTCTCTTCGCCATCCCTGCTCACCCACCGCACAACTCCACTCTCCACCAATAAACCAATTACAAATTGG
>JAAGNO010020662.1:10517-40643 GCA_033439905.1 Ceryle rudis | reverse complement strand
ATTTTTAAAAAGCCAGAAAATACCAACATATGACAGTGCTTCCCTTAAAAAGAGATAAAAATATGTTATTATTTACACTGAATGTTTTTGGTTCATATGCATGGCTACAACTTATAAGTGTATATAATTTGTAATTAAATGTGAACTTAGATTGTAAAAGTTGATTTTAAGCAGCAGCAGTGTTGTGTCTTTGTCCTGGAACATGGACTCACATGGAACATTTCCACAATACTTATTTCACTGTGGGCTACCTACCTTTGTCAGCCCTAATAGAGATACTGAACTCTCTATTAAATCTGTTTTAACTATTTCCCATAAATGACTGTGTTCTATATTCATTCCACCTCCATCAAAAAAAAAAAAAAAAAAAAAAAAAAAGGATTTCACAGAAATATATTGCACAGTTGCAGTTTCAATGTAATTTAGCATATGAGAAGGCGTAATCAGCAGTAAGAGACCAGCTATTTCTGTATGGCCTTATCTCCAACATTTCTAGAATCAACAGATCTCCGACGTTATAATGTTGAGAGGTTTCTGTGCTATAATTCTGACATAATAGGTATATTATATGGCATGACAATTCCTGTTCCTTTTCTACTAGGAACCACCAGCACAAAATAAAAATAAATAAAACTGCCTCAAGTGATAGAATGCATCCTGTAACATTAACAAAATAAATAGCACATATATTGTGCATTACCTGGAGATTACTTACTTTTTGTTTAAAGAAGTTGTATATTACTGTAAAGTCTGGAGATGCTTCTCCCAGTGCTAATTATTCAATAACATGTCTACCAAGGAAAGTAAATTTAATGCCTATTTTAAATTTCTATTTGTTTTCCTTTAATATGATATTAATCAGTATTTTTTTTCATTGTTTTTAAGTGATTATCCTTGATTTTAAAGGAATATAAGTGTTTAGTTTTTGAAAATAATAATTCTATATCTTTTCCCAAAGCATGGGGAGTAGATGATCCCCTTTTACTTTCTCTTTTGCTAAATATTAATAATTCACAATATTTTTACACAAAGAAATTACATCTAACCTTGGTACTACAGAGTGTTTAAGAGTTTGTGCATCACTTCAGCATACACTATCGTTTACATTAAAAAGTTAGGGAAAATTTTGCTGACACAAAGCATAGGATTAATTGCTTTCTTCCATGGAATCTATTCCTTCATATTTCTGCACAAAGCATCAGGAAAAATTGACTTTAAGTCACAGTGTCCAGGATTCTCATAATATTATGTTAGTGCTGATAAAATGAATTTATTTTTTCCCCCTTGCCTTCAGTTCTTTTTAAAATACTTTCCTTGTTTCACTTTCGAACTTGAGGAAGAAACTGCTGTTTGATAATTCTGAAATATCAGTGCAAATACACTCACACTGAGTAAAGATTATAGCTCATTCAGGATAGTACACTGTCTGTGTAAAGTGCTATTGGATGAGCTGAGTAATATTTTTAATTTAAGTTCTCTAATTTGTTTCTTTGAGACTACAGCTGTTATCTAAAATAAATACTGGAGCAAAAAGCCTCACATCAGTATTATAACTCAAAGCAATGTGCTGAATCTACAGTGAAGAAGGAAATTCCTGAAAAAAAAATATTTATTAGAATACCTAGCTGCCTTCAAGCTTTCATTTTTGTTTCTTATGTGTTTGCTTTGGCAAGACAGACATAACTCATTCTTTTTGTAAATTAATATTTTATTCTTTACCTTACTCATATTGCTTTAGTATATCAAATTATAAATTACATTAACCAATCCACAAACAATTGCATGGTAATGGAATGCAACCATGAGCATTGAGGGAGCTGGAAGATGTCATTGCAAGGCCATTCTTAATAATCTTTCATTGATCATGGTGATGGGGAGAAGTGCTCAAAGACTGGAGAAAAACATATGTCACCCCCACCTTCAAGAAACACAAGAAGGAGAACCCAGGAAACCAAAGGACCATCAGCCTCAGTCCCTGGTAAGGTGATGGAACAGATAATCCTAGAAACCATTTCTAGGCACATTAAGGACAAGAAAAACATCAGAAGAAGTTAGCTTAGTTTGATTCCCCTTAGCTTCACCAAGGGAAATCATGCTTGACCATCTTGATAAAATTCTATGACAAAGTGACTGGCCTGGTAGATGAGGGAAGAGCATTAGATAGTTTGTACCTGGACTTCAGGAAGGCCTTTGACATTGTATCCCATAAGATAATCATAGAAAAGCTGTTGATGTGTGGGCTGGATAAATTGACAGTGAGGTGGTTTGAAAATGGGTGAAACATCCAGACCCAGAGGGTGGCAATCAGCAGTGCAAAGATTAGTTGGAGGCAGTGACTAGCGGCGTACCCCAGAGATGAACACTGGGTCCAGCTCTGTTTAACATCTTCATTAATCTTTCATCTCAGCAGTCTGGGGGGGAGGATCTTGATTTTGACACTAGAGATAGTTGGCAGGGGTGGGGAGGAGGAAAGGGAAGTTAATAGCTTTTCCCACCTGAGCAGTTTTTTTGTGAGATTAATCATTTGCTTACTTGTTTTGGGTTTGGTTTTGTTGAATCTGGACTCCTGGTACCAGCTGCTTCCAGAAACTTCCAGGAGCTCCTGACAGTAATGGCATCTGCCAGCCATTGCTTGATAGGCTGGTTCTTGTCCTGAAAGGCCCTGCTTCTCCCTTGGTGGCTGATGCAACATGAGAAACCTTGGGCCTAACCACTGAGCCATCAGGTTTTATCTAAGTAAAATACACAGTAAGTGCATTGCAAAAGCAGGTGCAAGTCGGTTTTAGTCTTTACTGAATTAATGTGAATATAAGTCAATGGGTTTTTTCTGAATTCTTTTATAACTATCTTGAAGGTTTCATAAATATTTTTGTGTGCAAAAAAAAAAAAAAAAAAAAGCTTGACTGTTTTTTGTATCCCATAGTGCCATTTAAGAGATAGCACATGCGGATAGCCAGCTGTGAGATATATTAGGACACACATGGTCAGAGGCTGAAATTAGATTACTAGTGACAGAGCAATGCTGTAAGAAAATTACCTCATCCAACTGCCACTAACTAAACCATATGACTGTTAAACAAAGCATCAACAAGGATGCATCCTTGTAATACAACAGTTTTGCAGCTTTTAAGGAAGGACAAAATTAATTAATTTTATTATGCATTGAAAAAATTGCAAATGGTGCTTCTAGAAGACTAACATGCAGGTTTATGAATAAATGACAGATAATTAGCATAAAACCAACACTGTATTGATCACAGGCCACTCTCCTTGATTAAAAAACAGGGAACAAAGTAACATTGCAAAATGTAAAGACTACATCTTTGCACTAGTAAGTTCATATAAAGGTGAGATTGCCAAGCATCTACACTGATCATCTATCAAGGACTTGATCCCAGTCACAGTTTAGTCAAATGGCTGGTATTATATAGGAGGAACTACTTCTTAAGTAAGTGATCCTCTTCCACAATATCAGTTGCGGTAGCACAATTCCTGTCCAAGTATGAGCACTTTACCTGGGTAAACAAGATTTCAGGAAGATGGTTTGGATTTTCTTTAAATATTCCCTTTACACTTTGCTTCACTTGGCATTTCATGCTAAAAATAGGAGATTTTTAATGTTTGAAATGGTGTTATATTGTTTGTTTTTAAATTAATAAAGCTGTAATATTATTGTTGGTTATAATTAAAATAGTGAAAGTCCCGTGGCAATTGCTTTATCTGACATGGCTGAAATACCAATGTTTGTATCCTTAGCTCTTAAACAAATCGCATATACAAGAAAATAATTATATGGTAAGAAGTTCATTCTGTTCTGTAGTGAAATAGTCAGTGCCTGATCATCATGATCCTTAGCATGACTAAGGAAAGTAAATGGGATGCCTTTCACCTTAGGGATCAAGACATAATCACTTTCACTAAATATTCAGACAACTTTTCCAGCAAGTTTCATTACAGCAGGAAATGTTTTATTCTTTTTCTGGTAGCAAGAGGGAAAAACTGACAACATGTAACCCTACTGATGTTGTTTTGTTCATGAGAGGAAATTATACTGATTAAAAGATATTCACCTGTTTAGAACAAAATCCGCACTTCTGACCTCAGATGGACTGAATAAAGCTGATTATGAAGCCTTTTAACAGCCTAGGGTAAACAGGACCTTCAAGCTCTACAATGGTCTGCATGTCTGAGCTTCTTTATATCTCCTTTTTATTCATCAGTGTTTCTTTTATCTCCTTGGAAATTTTAAAGCTCTCAAGATCTACATGAGTTCTAAGCATTACCAACTACTTAAGTCTGGGCTCAACATACATAGGTTGAATATAGCTTGTGCCAAGTATGGAGAAGTTTCCCTTTTGTTGCATGAAGTGAAGGGTAAATTTAGTAAGAGATTAATCCACATACTTTCTTGCTCTGAGGACTACCTCAGAGATTATAGGTGCTAGAGGCAACAGGGCTTTAAATGCTGCTATAGGTCTGACACCAGATGCACAAACACTCTATCTGCTGTAGGTCTGGTTGTGTTCAAAAGAAGCAGTTAGATACATGAATAGCACAATTTTGCCATGTCTATAGGTCCAACACCAGTTCACATGAACAGCCTGTATGCCATAGGTTCAGTTACATTCACAAGATGCAGTCAGATGCACAAATAAGATGGTTTATTTACACTTGCAACATACAGAGATTCTTTAAGATTGTTGGTGATAAATACACTAGAGCTGCAGAAATCACTGTATAGCTCAAAAATGCAATTGTAATCACAAATGCAATCTCCTGAGTAAAAAACCACACGCTCAGCATAGCCAGGCCTCAAATCTTACCAAAAGGTTGTCTCTTCTGGGGAAGGTGAGGAAGACAAACCAATCAACCTGTCCCTATGGTTTGGTGTCACATTCTTGTCCTATAAAATAGGTCTGAAAAGGGCTAACATTTATACCTCAGTTTTCTACTGTTGTGCAAAGTGGGACAGTAGTCAAGTCATGTTAGTCGGCCTTTCAGTTGCACAAACATTCCTTGGTGTCTTCTGCCAGACACAGTTAACTGCTATGATAAGCAGGAGAATGGGAAGGCCATGACCACACCTGGCCACAATACACATTCTTCCTCAGTGCCAGACTACACAGACCACTGGATCTTCACACAGCCTCAGTGTCTGCTCTAGACACTAGACGCTTGTAAGCAATGATGAGCTTTGCTATTTTCAATTGTTTCTGCTTCCTGCTTCCAACACCTTTCCACATACAATTTGAAGTTGCATCTTCTAATTTCATTCACGTATTTGCTTTGAGGAGATAACATTACCAGTGAAAGTAGAAAGTTTCATTTATGTTACCTATGACTGTTGTGATTAAATAAAAATTATTGAAGACATATCACATGCTTCAGAGTTAGCTGTGTAATACTGTTCATAACTTCTTATCTTCCATATTAAGGTATTTCCAAAGCTATTTGGACTTACTTCTTTGATTTACATATTTTTTCTGTACTTTTGTGACCATGACCTCAAAGACTGTCATGCAGAATTGGTTCTTACTCAGTGTATAAATTCAGTAAAGTGGGTTTCAACACTATAAACACTGTACTTCCAGAAACTTATTGTAAAATCTATTAAATGCACAGATTCCACAGGTCTGTATCTAGTACTTCTGCTTTTCTTTTCTTTCCTTTTCTTAAAAAAAAAAAAAAGAAGTTTCTGTAATTATGTTTTTCAAGAACTCACTGTTCATAAAGTATTGCTTATGATAGTACACTAGCAATATTTCATTTTTAAGGACTCCAGGGCTTCAGGACTGCAGTCTTTCATTCTGAAGGACTCAAACTTCACAACTTGAACTTGTTTATGCAGTGCAATTTGTGATTTTTTCAAAGACCACAGCAAAACTGTCTCTCCTTTTATGCAGATTACGTATTATTTAATGGCAATTCAAAATGCTGTTACAATAATCATTGTAGGAAATACTGTACAATTAAATTCAGCTTTAGGTTTTAGATAGAATATTCTTTCTTCTCTTCCTTCTCCACTTCTCAAAGACATAGGGGTATGAAATATAAAAATATCAATATCTATAATCTACCTGTCAAACAGGATACTAATGACCATGGTGAGATCCTGGTTAGTATTAAGTTATTTCTGTTATGTCAAGACAAACTTTATTCAAAACAAACAAAATCAACTAACCAAAAATTTTGCTTGGATACAATTGTAGATTTTATAGCCTCATTTCAGCTAAACTAGATAAGAATAACTAACCTAAGGGTAGGTAATTTAATAAAATATAGTCTTGGTTTAAGTTGTGAAAAAATATTCATCAAACTAGCCTCAGAATCAAGGTGATTCTATTTTGCTGCATTGTAAGGAATAAGAAAAAAGCCCTGTAAAAAAAAGCCACAACTAGTGTGCGGAGAAAATACCTGAATGAAAATTACCAATAAATTTAATGTATATCTGACAATAAATCTCAAATAAGAGTACAACTGAATAATTTTGAAGGCCAGGCATTTAGCTGAAATTGTATAATATGCACTCAATTTTTTTTGATATGCATACTTGTATTCTAAAAATAGACAACCACAGCAAACATATTTCTGAAATGTATAACCCCCATTTACTTCCTCTGTCCACACTAGTTGAATTAGCACCGTATCAGCACAGAACTGAGAATTGTTTAGAGATGTGTTATTGTTCTGGAGCTATATAAAGTTGTGTTTTGAACTTAAGAACTTTTTTAAAACATGAGTTCAATGTGTAATGCAAAGTGCATTTATGTATGGTATTGTCAGTTTTCTCGATTACTCATTGTCATGCCCCTGTTTATTGATTCTATCAAGGGTACTGTAATGCTGTATTTTGTACTGCATGTCTCAACATTCCAGCAAGCATAATAGGCATTTATAGTTTTCTATGAAGCAGTGCATTTAAGATTTTTTAATTTGCTACTACTTACAGGTATTAAGGCTTCTATTAGAAAATATCAGTTAGCTGAAATTAGTTTTCTTACTGCTTTTGGCCTTTAGTTAATGACTTTAAACATAGTTTTGAAATCCTTAGCTCTAACAATTAGATGTTGAAAGGGTTAACGGTTATAGTCTCCAAAGATCTGAGATGGTGTAATGGTGAGTTTTGAAGAATAGTTTTTACTGTTGCTCTAGCAATATAATATGCATCTACACATCAGCTCTCCTCACAGAATTTGTAAAGACTTGCAAAAAAGAAAGTGCTGAAATTTCTAAGTCTGAGAATGATCTTACATGATTTAAGGGTGTCTTATTTCATCTAACAGTAACTTATCTAAAAATTGAGCAATTCATTTGTCATCTATTTTTTCTGTATAGTCCTTGGGGAAAAAAGCAAAACAAACCAAAACAAACCAACCCACAACATTTCTAAAGAGACCATATATTCTAAATTAAGAAACACTTTTTGGAAATGTCATTGCTGAGGCAAATGTTGTAGGGTAGAGGACCAATTGAGGTGAGGGATACAGATGCAGTGTGATTTGGGAGCTTACCTCTACATGGTATCCCAGCAGGTCTTCCAAAGGAAGGACATGAATCTACCACAGAATCATGTCATGTCTGCCAGCCCTGTGCAGACATTTCAAGTATTTCAGTGCATCTAAAATTGCACTAAATTCCTGTATTTAGGCACCTGACTTCCTCCATAGTTGTTTACTTTGAAAGAAATTGTACAATCCTGGAATCTCAGAAACTGAAAGAAATCTTTCCTTATAGCCAAATTTATGGCCCTTGAGTACAATGCTTATAATGTTCTTATTCTAAAATAAGTAAAAATAAAAATAAATAAATAATAATAAAAAAAAAAAACAAACGAAAACAGAAAGACAAGTGAAAAAAAAAAGTGGTTAAAAATAACTACTGTGTTTTTTACAGCCTTCCTGCTCTTTTCTGCAGAGCATAGTTGTCTGTCCCTACTGCAAATATTTAGAGTAGGTAATCTAAACCTTTCTTTGTCCTGGTTTAAGAGTGAACAGAATTAATTCCATTCACTGATTTTATTTTTCAGCTCAGTTCTTCTAATTAACTGCACTTGCTGAAGTTAGCAGCCTGTTTTCACAGACAATGTCTGTTGCTAGTAGTGATAACACCCCATGTTTAGAGTTATTACCAAGGACTGGTATGCCGATCAAGGCCACTGCTGGATCTTGTGATTGATACACCTAATTTCAGTCACTTACCAAAGACCTTTTCATCTTAGACTGCTGGAGGACAGACACTTCCTGTAGAGAGGATTGTCTGTTTTTCTAAAATTGCTTGTAACTCTTTCGATTAAGCAGAAAACTTGGAATTACTTTAAGAAGCTGAAGTACATAATTCTTAACATAGTACATACATGTACCTAGTATAGAGTTACAGAGTTTAATCATATGGAGCCAGATCTAATTTTTATATCTTAAACTATATTATATATATGGATAACATGTCAAAGGACTTATATCTACATTAATTTCATTTAATGTCATTAACTGAATTTTGCCTGAAGTAGTTTCTCAAAATATATTCAAAAACTAATTTAAGTTTGAAGGAGGTTTTGGAGGTTCTCCAGGATGGGCTAATGAGACTTCTTTCAGTCATGTAAGGAAAACTTCATCTGCTTCTTCTTCTTGATCATGTTGTCTATTTCAGGCGGTGACATCATCTGTATTTGGTTTGCCTTCTGATTTTAATTTATGAACTCTCAACTAGCTTGGCTTGTCATCCATAATAAATCAAAATTCCAAGCATTCAAAGTTTACTGTAGAGTACAAGATCTCCGTCTATTCACAGACCTGGTCTGTCCTTTGAAAATAACCTCTCTCTCTATCACAGTAGTCCAGTCAGGTGAGTTATCCCACATCTGTGATCTAATTGATACCATTGATATGAGACCTATGGATTTAAAATTTCTCCACAGTTTGCTGTGCTTTATATAATCATGCATAGGCATTCAAAACAAGCATCCAGCTGCACTGGTTTTGCATTTGAAATGTGGAAGTCCCCAGTCACTTTGTTCTGTGGATACTGATTTAGCTGTCAGTAATGCCTCCCTTGGTAACTGTTATTTCTCTTAAGCTGTTACCAGGCCACTTCACTTATTCTGTAGATGTATGTCCGAAGGTGGAGAAGAAGCCTACCTTCTGTGGCTAGAGGTCACAGATTTTCAGCCTTTTCCATTTTGGAATCCTTTATCCATTGCTCTTTCAAGCATAGCCTGCAGGAGTCCCTCCTTCCATGCAATTCATGATTCCAGTTCTTGTCTCTGCAAATGTCCTGTTCCTTCTCCCTGATGTCTTCTAGTCAACTTGCTTACTGCCACAGCTGTTTCATGTGGTGACTCAGTGACAACACATCCCATTTGTGAAGCTGCCATCAACTTCATTCCCATACACGCACAACCTGCAGCCTGAGGTTTCCATTGGTACATCCTCCTTCTGTTAGTACTAGAAGCCCGCCAGTATGCCAGGGGCTATTACCCCACTTAGTACCATGGAAAACATTGTTTTGTGTTACTTCTGTTACTGCACAAATTAACACTCCAGTATATCCCAGGTTATAGTCCATGCAAAGTGCTAAAATGCCTGTTTACAGGTCTCCTTAGCATTGTGACCAACACTTTCTTTGGTAGTCTCCAGCAGCAGCTGAATAAGAAGTTGAATAGAATTCCTGATCCACCTGAATCAGGGATCAGGTGAAGTCAGAAAGTACAGGCAGACTCTAATCAAGAAGCAATCAATAGAAAAGTACAGCCCTATAAATGTTAAACAACTGTGACATTAACTGCTGATTCCTAGTTAGGTCTGCTGGCTCATCATACTTCTGTAGCAGATACTTAATGCAAAAAAACCTATAAACATAAAGTGTTTCCTATTTCTGCTGTGTTTAGCTTTGGATAAAATGAGGTTGTCATTTTTGGACCATTTAAAATACATGACTTTGTCCCTTCTAACATTACATTGAAAAACTTTTTTTTTTTTTTTCTGGACTAGTGAGGACTCAATGTGTTTGTATAAGATCAGCATCGTGTAGTAGAGAAAAAAAAAAATCAGAAAATAAAATTACAACAAATATGCATTAAAATTCAAAGGCAAAAGTAGAGTTAGCATTGTTCATGATCCTTTCATTTTTACTTCTTGCAAAAATATACATGCTCAAGTTGCATAAACATATATACTTGTACTAACAATTTGTTTGTTTCAGTGCTTGAACACATATTGAGGAAATAAAAAATACATTATTTTGCAGATAGATTGACATTGTGTAAGGTAAACTGTATAGGGAAAGCAACAGAAAATTACTTAAACAGTTAAGCAGTACCCAATTTATATAATTATTCTCAATCTATAGAAAAAATAGATAAATATTTATGTATATCACCTAATCATATGGTCATTGACATTAGAAAGGACTTCTGGAGACCATCCAATTCAACAGCCCAGAAGAAATCAGGGTTAACTTGAGCAAGTTTCTCAGGGCTGTTTCCAGTCACATTTTGAGTACCTCTAAGCATGGAGTACACATAGCCTTTCTGTCCAACCTTTTCCAGTGTTTGATGACCCTATAATAAAACATAAAATAAAACCATGTTGAAATAGAATTTCCTGTGCTTCAGTTTGTGCTTAGTGCCTTTTATCTGGCACAGGTTGACAATGATAAGAGTCTGGCTCCATCTTCTTTTTTTCCCCCCATCCATCAGGTGTTGATAACATCTCTCCTGATTGTTCTCTTCTCCAGGATGATGAGTCCCAGCTCTCTCAGCCTTTCCTCATATGAAAGATGCTCTAGTCACTTAATCATCATTAAGGCCTTTGGCTGGTATGTTCCTGTCTCTTGTACTAGAGGTCTCAGATCAAGGCAATACACTCCAGGTGTGATCTCCCCAGTGCTGAATAAAGGTGAAGAATCACCTCCCTCGATGAGGTGGTGATATTTTCTAAGCAGCACCAAGATGCTACCAGGAGAAATTCATGCTAGTTTCTCCTGATCAACTTCTTATCTTCTATATGTTTGAACAAGTTTTTCAGTATCATTTGCTTCATCAAATTCCCAAGGATCAAGGTGAAGCTGACCAACCTGTAGATTCCTGCATTCTCCTTTTTGTTCTTCTTGAAGACAAGAGTGGCATTTGCTTTCTTCCAGTCCTCAGCAACCTCTTCTGATTGCTATGACCTTTTAAAGATAATTGTCAGTGCTCTTGCAGTAATACTGGTTAAGTCCCTCAGCACTCCAGTCCCAAAAACTTGTGTCTGTTCTGTTTCTCTAAATGTTCCCTAGCTTGATATTTCTATACTGATGAAAAGTCATCTTTGCTCCAAGCTTCTCCATTGACCTCAGAGGCCTAGGATTCCTGAAGATCGGTCTTAAAGACCAATGTGAAGAGACCATCAAATACCTCACATCTGTGGGCTTTCCCTAAAAGTCTTCTGCCCTGTTCAGCACCTGGGCCACATTTTCCCCTCTTTCTTTTGCTGCCACACCTACCCAGCTAAGGTGTTCTGCTTGCTCTTCAGATCACTTGCCAAACTTGATGCCATGAACAGGATGAAATCTGTTTTTCTAAGAGTCAGGGTCGTGATTCTGCTGTTTCCTATTTTCCATCTCATAGTCACTGTAACAAGGCTGCCCCCAATCTTCACACCCCTAACCAGTTCCTCCTTGTTTGCAAGTAATTAGTCCAGGAGATCAAGTTCTCTTACTGGCTCTTCAATCTCCTTTGGTAGGAAATTGTTATAAATGTATTCTGAAAAACTCCTGGATTATTTCTGCCATGCTATGTTGACTTTCCAACAGATATCAAGATGGCTAAAAGCTGAAATACTTACATTCTAACTTTTTTTTTTTTTTTCAAATTACTTGGGGGGTTTGTTCATTATGAGGATGTAATGTAACTTTTGGCGTTTGTTTTTTAATTAACATTTTTCTATTTAAAAATGCTATTATGACCACAGTCATAATAATTATTTTACAATGATAATATTTTGCTGGTATTGAAAAGAAGGTTGTGATTTTTGCACTTAAAATACTCTCTTCATTATTTTTTATCTTTATTAAAACTCTACATGTGCACAAGATATAGTACCCAGTGGTCCTAGAACTTTGTGTTAGTGTGGTTTTCTGTGTCTTTTTTCAGTGGCTGAAAAATAGGTTCTGATAAAAATATTAACTACTGAGTTTCACAGAAAAACTAATCTGTATGGATGCATCTGAGGTAAGATTGGAATTTCAAATTGACTTTATAAATTTAGATAGTACTCCAAAATGGTCAAATCATTGACATAGTACACAGTCTAGTTCTGTTGAAGGGAAATATAGTTTTGGTTGTAACTTCATTTCTGATTCTAACTTATAATAGCAAGTATTTAACCCAGTAATATGCCTAGTCTGGGCACCTAATTATATGAACTTTTTCCTGTCTTTCATTAAAGTCTATCTGACAGTCAGTTTGCATTTTCCCAGCACTTGTGTTTACAGTGGAAGATATAGCTGTCATTTCTTCATGCATCTTTTATAGCTAAGTTATGTGAAAATCAGAATTTTGAAATGGAAGTAGAATGTGAGAAAGGATTTGACTCTGATGAAGATTGCTGATAGACATTATATCATCAGTAATACACTGCCTTCTGTCTTTAGCTCTGAGGAGGTAATCTGCTTCTTTGACAGTTCAGGCTCACTTCTAGGAATATATGACATCACTGTCTTTGTAATCAGTTGACATTTTCACTAGCTGCACTAGGAAGGACTAACATAATTGTGATGTAAAAAAGAAAGCTAAGATTACTTTTACCTCATAAAATCTGAAGATGGAGGCATTATGAAGGGTGTAAAATCAAATATTTTGTTAATAATGGAAAAATTAGGACTGTGACAATTATTGCTTGTATGGTCAGGTACAGTGAGCTCTGCTATTTCTTACTGCTTCTTAAATTTATCACCATTTCCAACTAAAAGATTTGGTTATAAGTTTTCCTAAATCTCATTTTGGGATTACATATTTTAATTTATATCAGGATCAGAACTCTGAAAGTTTTGGAAAGAAGGGATTCTTTTCTTACACTGACTTTCTCAATGTCTAAGTAACTTACTAGGAGCGAGATGTCAAAGAAGGATACAGTTATTACCTATGGAGCTTTTCAAGGAATGATGTTCAGATGTGACATGGTTTAGGGTGAGGGCGGCCCCTTAGACATATAACAGATGCTCTCTGTTAACCCCCTCCCTCCCCAAAGGGGGAAGGGAAAGGGAATAAGAGAGAGAGACTTCCTGATTAGAAAATGAAACTAGAACAGCTTTAATGAAAATACTACTGATAATATGGAACATAGACAAATATATACAAAACCAGTATCAAACCCAACTCTCATAATGGCAATTACTTCACCATCACCACTGATGCTGTGGAGCAAGCACTGGGGTTCCCAGACTGGACTCAGCAGCAGACAGGAACCAGATTCTGGAACTGGATTCAGGAATACATGAATTGAGATCAAAGACAGGGCAGAGTCCTCTTCAGATGCTGGCCATTGAAGAAGAGCACTTGATCTTCCTGATCCCTCAGCTCTATACTGAATATAATATATATGGGCTGGAATACCTCACTGGTCAGTTTCGGGTCATAGAATGTTACCTTGTATAGAATCATAGAATGTTAGGGGTTGGAAGAGACCTAGAAAGATCATCTAGTCCAACCCCTCTGCCAGAACCGGATCACCTAAGATGATCCAGGAGGGTTTTGAACGTCTCCAGAGAAGCAGACTCCACAACCCCCCTGGGCAGCCTGTTCCAGTGCTCTGTCACCCTCACCATGAAAAAGTTTTTCCTTATGTTTACCCTAAACTTTATGTGTTCCGACTTACTCCCATTGTCTCTTGTCCTAACATTGGATGAGATTGAGAGGAGTCTGTCTCCATCCTCCTTACACTCACCCGTGACATATTTATAGACGTTAATGAGGTCCCCCCTCAGTCTTCTCCAGGCTAAAGAGACACAGCTCTCTCAGCCTCTCCTCATAAGTGAGATGTTCACCTGTCCTGTCCATCCTCCTTGCAAGTGCTGCCTTTTACTGTCTGCACCCCCCAATGTGGTACACAAGATCCAGCAGTGGCATTGTTCTGCACACCAATCCTTGGTACTAACTCTAAACATCAGGTGCTATCACTTCTAGAAGCAGACCTGTCTGTGAGAATATGCTGCTAACTTCAGAAAGTGTAGTGAGGTAGAAGAGACTTAGCTGAAAAAATAAAATCACTGACCAGAATTGTTCTGTTCTAACTCAAACCAGGACAAGATGATAGTCTAACATAATTATTTATAATGCTGACAGAAAATGTTTCAGAGTATAATTGCATTCTAGACTGCAGATATACACACTATAGATGCTTACATGTAGACAGAAATAACTGTGTCAATATGAAAGGAAGATGTCTATACATCCTCACATTGTAGTTATTGGAGAAATAAGACTTGATTCATGTGTCCACACATAAACATCTAGTACCATCTGAGATAATCTGGAATACTTTGTGTGGTTTCAGCTATGTATCAGGAAATCTGGATTTTCAATGCATCTTCTGCATCTGCTAGTCCTGTACAGGGGTCTCACAAGACGTTTAAGTTGACAGCTTAAGCAACCATTCCCTTTGGCCAGATGGAAAAGATCTGTAAGGGTAATCAGAGAAATGTAGAATACATTATATAAGCAATATTTAAAGATATGCTTAGTGCATATGCATGCCGATTAAGCAAGTCAGTGTCTTCAAAGAGATACTCTCTTTTAGTATACATGCTAAGTTACTAAGTATCATTATATAAATATCTTTCCATTTCAGGTACCTAGGTGTGTGTTTGTATGTGTGTATATATATATATATACACACACACATAATATATAAAAACTGAGAGGAAATATTGTTTCTTTCTGTAAAGTAACAGATCAGGTAAGCTCCAGAGATAATGTAAAATTAAGCCAAAGAAAGCACTGTGGTAAAACTGGATGAGAATATGATTTTTTTAAAAAACTGTCATTAATTTGTTTTGTTTATATTATTACACAACAAACATATGATGTGGATTTTTTTTTTTCCTTTTTTGGTAATTCAAGCTTTCTCAAAACGTATAATCAATTCTAATGGCAACAACTGGTTGGTAAACAATGCTAAACAGTTTCTGACCTCGTGTATATAAATATCTAATTTCCACTATCATCAGTGTTAGTCATGTTCCTATATACCTAATGTACCTATATATTTGAGGAATGTAGCTGGAAACTGAAGCCCAGAGGCTACAGAGTGGGGATTAGCAATAGCACTGTTTTGTCTCAGAGACTAGTGAAAGGAGAGGTGGTAATGTTTATGAAGGACTCAGGTTCACAGCTAAAGTGAGTGTCAGGAAGATCGGTAAGCAAATTAATAGTCCTGTCTTAAAACAAGACTTGAATAGTGTAGAGTAAATAATAATTCATGGGGCCAGCTATAAAGAAAATATGATGGCTTCTCTTCAGATGATTGTAATCTAGCCTGTACATGAATAGAAACATATTTTAGGTTGGGAAGGGGCATAAGAATAGGTGATTATGTAATTAAAAGGTGAACGATACTGCATACAAATCAGGGAGAGCAATTATTTTTTTGTGTGTCTTCTAAATTCTGCCATTTTCTAACACTTTAGTGCATGAAAGAATGTCCTCAGTGCAGTTCTTTTTCAATATGGGTTCCCTCTGTGATACATATGCACACAAGAGGTTTCTCAGGATCTTGAATGACCAGGATCCTAGGAAAGACCTCAGGAAGACCTGCTTTAGAAGTCTTAGTGCTAAAGGCACAAAAGCAACAGAGTACATGAAACACAAGAGGACAACTTAATGCTATGTGTGCTATGATTTTCTCCATTCCTGTTAAGAAGTAATTTTAACTGACATTCTAGATATTAGCTTATATATTTTCATAATCTGATCCTTAAATTTTAAAACTCAAGTGGTGAAACGGTAGTATATCAAGCCGTGGGGTTTTACTTGTAGATCAACATATATTTTGGAGAAAAGCCTTTGAAAAGCAAAGTGAGTAAACTTGGAAAAATAATTGTCCCTAGTAATAGGTTGAAATCAAAACCAAGAATAAACAGAGATCATTTATCAAACAATAAAAGTGAAATAGAATATACAGAGTGACAGCTAAGTACTTCCCAATAATTTTTACTAAAAATTTCAGCAAATTTTGATAGGAATTCTAAGTAGGATTTTCAAGTAAGCATAGTTCAGTTGTACTAGAATAAATATTATTTAACCCTCCCCAACTTACTTTTTATCCAGCAGTCCAGCTATGATCAGTTTAACAGCTGATTCCTTATTTCTAACTTCCTTTATTTTATTTCGCTATCTTAAAACTGTGTAAGCAGCAGTGTTTCATATTATGCCTTGAACAATTCTATGTTTTGAATAACAGTGTTCAGAGTATATAACTATGAACATGGCCAACTTGGATGCTTTTACTGCTTTTGTCTTTAAATATTCACAACAAGAGATAAAACCTGTGCACAGAGAAGAAAGAAGAAACATATTATATTTATTAGTCTGTCTAGCTTGATTTCTTTTTCTTTTTAATGCACTGCAGGAACGCTGGTTGAAATCTTATGCCTTGTCATTTTTCATTAGCCCAAGTTTTCTACTTCTTTTTTCTCTCCCTTAAAGTTGTCATCGGTTGATATAATATTTATTTTTCAGCACTTCATTAGTTTTTCCAGGTTAGGGAAAGTGTCATCTATATGTTTCAAAGACACTGATTTTTAATAAATTGATCAATGATTTTTTAAAAAATCACTTAATTTCCTACCAAATTTTTATTTAATAAGACACACATAGACTCAAATTTTGAATCATAAATCCTGCTGCTAATTAAGTTGGTGTTAAGTCTGGAACAATATTATTAATGTCTATATCTTTACAGATAATCAAAGTTATGGTTGCACTCATCAGGATCAGACTTTTCCCTGATTCATAGGTGTCAAAGAGAAATGATCCATGTGGTCTACTGAGAACTGTTCAAATATATTTTTATGTAATGTGCATGGCCTTATTAGTTTTGACGGTAATTCGTGACAACACTTTTTTTAGCAACACTGTCAATTTAGTAGTGGTGCTTTACACTATCTATAGACATTCTATTCCAAACATAATTCAAATTGTCAGTTCTGTTTTTCAAGAAGCATAGCTTCATATGAGTCTAATTAAAAGATGATGTTCATGTCCCTAAATGGGAATTCTACCAACATAAATACTAAAATACACCTATCTGGTTTCCTTAGTCCTAGACCCCACAGCTAAAATACACCTGTGGAATAAATAAGTAATGTAGTAGTTTCAAAAATTACTGCTAAATAAGTCTGTATAAAATATTTAACAGACCTTAAAATCAAAACACCAGACTGAGTACACTATTGACTGTAAAAGGGTAAACATTTTTTTCCCTGCTACTATTGTGAAGTCATGAGCAATGAAAAGAAAGCAGATAAAGTACTAGTGGAATTGGTTCCTTATAAATGTGAAATGATTGTTCTTGGAAAATGTACATTTCAGAAATAAAGAAAGGCTATTCAGTCAATAAATAAATAAAAATGTTCCCTTAAAAGTGAAATAGCTAGACTTTCCATATTGTTTCTGAAGTTCCTGATATTACTTTTGGTTACAAACTTTAGAAAATGTCCTTATTGATTCCCAAGAATGTCCATTTCAAATTAAGTACCTATTTTATTACAAGAAATAGTGCTTTTGAGAATTATTGGAATAAGCTAGTCATACTTTAAAACACGCCGCTGAAGAAAGTGCACAGTCATCATTATCAAAAGTACCATTTGTGCCAAAATTTTGTGAAACATTAATACAGCAGTGAAAGATCCTGCAGCTTGCTTAATTAAGTGTGGAACATTACGATCATTCTGCAGAACTGCAGGATTCTCATAAAAACAGGATGGCATGTGTCTGATGATAAAACATCTACTGAGAGATACATACAGAATTTTGTGGTGGTTTGTGACCGCCTTATGATAAATATTTTGAAATCTCTTCTAAGACACAAATAGCTAATAGGTCATCTAGTAGTTTTCTCTTTGTGCTGTAATTCCCAGAGAAGGAGTTCAAATGGTGTGAAAGCTTTTCTATATGCTGTTAAGCAGCAGCTGGTTACTTTATTAAATAACCTGTGATTGCAGCAGAATACCATCATAGCCAGCTATGTAACTGAACAGACACATTTATATTTGTAGTCTTGGATCCAGATGCTTAAATGCTATTAGAATGATAGAATCATTAAGGTTGGAAAAAACCTCTAAGATCAAGTGCAACTATCAACCCAGCATTATCATGACCACTAAATCATGTCCTGAACTACCACATCTACAATTTTTTTTAACACCTCCAGGGATGGTGACTCCACCATCTTCATGTGCAGCCTGTTCCAATGCCTCACCTCTCTTTCAGTATAGAATTTTTTCCTAATATCCAACCTAAACCTCTTCTGGTGCAACTTAACCTCATTTCCTCTCATTCTATCACTAGTTAGTTGGGAGAAGAGACCAACATCCACCTCAGTACAACCTTCTTTCAGGTAATTCTAGAGAGCAATAAGGTCTCTCCCCTCGCCCTCCTCATCTCCAGACTAAACAATCCCAGCTGCCTCAGCCACTCCTCATAAGACATGTTCTACAGACCCCTCACCAGCTTCATTGTCCTTCTCCATTAAATGGAGAAAGACTGTTTATCAGTTTGAATGCAGTTGAATTTGTGTCATCTCTTTATGTATAGATTTTGCAACATATAGTGAAATATTATATTAAAAAATGGATGCTTATATCTTAGTTTACCAGAAGGAGCTACAGGACAATTTGCTATCTGCAAAAGAAATTCCAGAATGAACTTAAACTAGTTTATTGAAGAAAAAAAGACTGATGAGATTTATTGATAATTCATAATATAATTCAAAGAAAATCCTAGTCTTGTAAGGAATAGAAAGATTCTGTGACTGCCATTTAAACATATTCAAAGGGAAGGAAATATGTAGGTATTTAATTGTGGAATTAGGTAAATCTTAGAATTTTTTTTTCCAAGAAATGCAGTAAATTATAAATTTCTTTCTAGGTTTTAGCTGATCATCGACAAATTATCAGGTATTGTCTAGAGAGATTATGTGGTCTTTGAAAGAGATCAGTATAATAAATGTAATTATTTTATCTGAATTTCATATGAATGATTCTTATATCCTTTAATGACTACAACTGTCACTGTGGTCAAAACTATAGTAAACACCATATGAGTAGAGGTTTAGATGGATTGGTTCATTCCAACCAAAGAGATAAAAGGAATGTTATTATTGAAAATCACACAGCAAGCATGTTAGATACAAGCCCCAAAATTTCTTCTTAATTTCACCTAAAGGCATTACCTCAATATTTTCCATAATTATTGAAGTTGATTACTTGGTAAAATGGAATGTAAGTCCTTTGTGAATCCTTTCATGTGGAGCCAAGAATCTTAAGATTTTCTCATGTTCTTCTCCTTTCACATTCTAATTAATGGTAAACTTAACTGTATGTATCATCATGTGTTTACTTACTTTCGTTTTAAATTGCTTTATGCTTTATGGTTTGCTGATATGTGGACCTGGATGCGTTCCTGCGTGGCATGTCCTAGGTGATCCTGCTTTGGCAGGGGGGTTGGACTCAATGGTCTCTAGAGGTCCCTTCCAACCCCTAATATCCTATGATTCTATGTTTCTATGTTCAGTGTTGATTTCTTAGTTATGAGAAGTAGTATTTTAGATGACACTAATTTAATGAATGATTCATGGTAGCTCATGATGTTGAACTTGGGGTTAGATCTTTAAGAAAACAAACTATCCAGACAAGGATAAATTTAATTTGTCATTCAAGTCTTCCATAAATCTTCTGGTAACTGCAATTGGAGCTACTAGAAATAAAAATTATTTCACAAAACTTTATAGTTAAAACAGACTCTTTGTTCTCTCCAAGTAAATTTTTTTCCCTTTTTCCTGCTCACGGTATGCTGGGTGAAATGTAGCAGCAAACATCAGTACTCTGTATTATCCCTACAACTGTTTGGCAATTCAATAATATACAAAGCTTAGGTATTTTTAATTTCTTTATTGGTTTCTTTAAAGTGTCTAGAACTGAGAAAGGAAAACAATCTTGCCAAAAGAAGGAATAAATTTCTTTCTATAGTCAGTAAATAGTTTTACAACTTTTTCAAACATTTTTTGTGATCCAGTCCTTCCTTTTCAAACATCCAAATACTATGTTGTTTACAGGTATTAGTTTCCATGAGTAAAAAGTCCTCTATTTATTTTTACATTACCTGTACACATCCAAGGCATTTTACTTCACAAGACTGGAAAATGATGGTAAAAAAAGGTTTCCTATGACAAAAAAAATAAGGTGTTTGCTTAGTTAAATGTCAGTTACTTAAATGCAAGTGGACTCAACAGTGTGGTTCATTCTGTACTGCAATTATACTTGTCAGTTATATAATTTTACTGTTTTGTTTGAAATACTTCCTTGGTAATATCTTCAGGGCATGGAAGTTGTCCTCAGTTGTCTTTTATAAACAAACCTCTGTTGCACTCTGCTGCAAAACAGACATTATTAATGAGATATTTGATTTCACAGCAGTATTTTTGACAGTGCACCATCTCTTATTAACCTGTACCTAAGCAGTTTTCACTCCTTGACCCTTCTGCATCTGATGTGTTTAAAAGGTGGAAAGTATTTCTACTCTCCTTATCTGTTGGCTATGTTTTACAAGTCTTATTTTAATACAGATGGTCTTCTGAAAACTTGTTGCTTGAAAAATGTAATTCTTGAGATATGTTTCTTACATTTCTGTTACAGGCTGTATTTAGATTGACAAAATTAAATGGCACTGAGACTAATTGTTTTGGGACAGCTTGCATTAATTCTGTTAAACCCGCTTTAAAACAGTGTGGTTGAACACAAATGTCTATTGGGACTGTTTTTTATGCTAAGTCAGCTCTAAACTAATGAAAAATATTGACTGGGTGTGACATTCAGGATGTCTAGTGCTTGTCTCGAACAATCCCAGAGTTAAGTGATATACTTAGGCACTCAGGATATCTGTTGTCTGTCTTGAGACATCTAAGAGTTAAACAAGTTTTGTGGACGGACTAAAGAGATGTCTCAGCAACCCACCAAACTGTTTTACTCCCCCCCCCCCCCCCCCCGCCCTGAGAACTGGGGAATTTAGTGTGGGACATGCTGAGGTTGGAAACAAAGGGGTTCTACAGCTGACGCTGGGAGCAGAATGTCCAGTGATAACCAGGCCTTGAAAACCACGGACTTAGCAGGAAAAGATAAGAGTGCCAGTCTCAACCCGCCTCCTAGGACCAAACCTCCCCTGCAATAAACAAGTTTGTTGTGCACGTGACATCTGACCTCGTTTGCATCTTAATTTCACCCTTTGGGATCACCTTTAAACTTTTCCACAGGTCCTGCCGGACAACAAAGGGGTGCAGCTGCTGTGCAGCTTATACCAGGGGAGGGAAGGCAGAATCCAGCCGAACCCAGCCTCCCACTTCTATGAGAAATGTTAGAAAGCCAGGGGGTTCTGCCCGATCTCTCGTAAGACCACACACCAGCCCCAGTGCCTATTTGTGCACCTGATAGCGTGTGATCTTTGTTTGGTCCTGGCAAGATCGTAAAAAATGGCCACGTATCCGAATACCAGATCGTGACATTAATTGGCGTCGCGACAGGATCGCAATGGTGAAAGTGTCACAAGTTTTAGTATGTTCGGTGTTGCCTCGGTGTCCGTAGGGGAAGAACCTACGGGGGGCTTTAGTGGTTGACCTCTTAGGATTCAGAACTGTAGCTTTCTCTTGCTCAGAGAGGAGAGAAGCTAGGGGACCCCGTTCCTTTCAGTTGGAGGTTGTTTTTTCGGCGGACCGGTGGGTCGGCGTCTCCGCCTCTCGGAGAAGTGCCTTAGGGCCGTTGGAGACAGCCTAGATTCGCCTGGCAAGTGGATAGGCTTGGGGGATAGGACTATTTCCTATCTTTTTATTATTATTTTTTGGTTTTAATTTTTATTTTTGAGTTCTGTTCCGCTGATAAGAGGGCTGGGTTTACAATTGTGAATTAAGTTAAGTGTGTGTATACTCTCAGGGAGTGTTGTCTGTGGCCGTGGTAAAATCTGACGTTTGGCCCTGATTTTGTGAGTTAAGTAATAATGGAAAAGGAAAATCATAAGGGGGAATCGTCCCCTGCTGTTGATCCCGAAATATTGTTTAAGATTTTGGAAACTTTTAATGCCCGTCCGGCAGTCTCGGAACAGGACTGGGCTAAAGACAATTGGTATAATTTGCAGAGCGTGGCAGGTCGTATCTCTGCATTACAATAGGAGGCAAAGTGGCGATTCGGGAAGGGCAAAGGCATAGTAGGTGTGGTACTAGGAGCTTGCCTGGTTTCGGCGGCGCGGCACCGAGGTGACTGACAGACCCAGAAAGGAAAGGTTATCGAATCTCTGCAAACATTAGTCGAATCGTTACAGGACCAAATTTCTGGCCTTAAAAGAGAGAATGTTGAGCTCCGGGAAGAATTAAAGAGTAAAAAGGCTTTCTCGGATTCTTTACAGTACTCTCTGGCGGGAGGAGCTTACTGCTCGGTGTAAACAAG
This sequence comes from Ceryle rudis, assembly GCA_033439905.1. Lineage (NCBI taxonomy): Eukaryota > Metazoa > Chordata > Aves > Coraciiformes > Cerylidae > Ceryle > Ceryle rudis. Next base: position 17,960 of record JAAGNO010020662.1, on the reverse strand, counting down.
GGGCAGAAGTGGAAGTGCAAGTGAATGAGTTGGAAGAAAAAGGTGACTTTATTAGGAGAGTGAGTCCCATTTATCCTCAACAGGAATTGCAGGAAGCCAAAGCCCGATCAGATAAAATTCCACAATTACGCCCCCTGATTAAAAAAGAATACTTTTATGAGGACCCGGATGATGAACAATCCTCCTCGGTAACTAAGGAAGTCCCCTATTCAGCCACCGAGCTGGCAAGGCTAAAGAAAGAATACGGATGAAACCCCAAAGAGTCAGAAGTGGAGTATGTGTGGCGAGTCTCGTTGTCAGGGGGGGACCAAATTTTATTAACTGAGAAAGAGGCTGAAGGATACTGGGGACACGGGTTTTTTTTGTAACTACTGGCAACCTGAGGGCCCCTGTGGTCACTCACGCATCGTGCCGCTTATTGGGCTGGAGGATTAGATCCCCTAGAGAGGGGGGACTCATTGGCTATTGTCGGAATCATGGAACAGATACGAGAGAGTGTACAAAAAGCAGCCTGTTTGCAAATGATGCACAACCGGCAGCTGACTCCTTATGAAATATCCCCAATGTTATTGTCAGTGGATCCAGAAAGAATGACCCCATTAATTCGTGGGCTCCCTGAATCCCTTAGATCTGTCGGCATTCAATTGCAGGGACAAATTAAAGCTGCCAGCCCACTTGCACGACTGGAAGAGATAGCGATTCCAACTCAGGATCGTACACTCAAAAGTCAAAAACATGGACCTGGGGGGAGATTGCCCAGGAGTTATGGACGGAAATATGCGCCAACTCATCCCTCTCCTCATCGATCAGAAACTAAAGCAGTCCGATGGGCAAGTCTGTCCCCTCGTGATAGACACTCAGGAAAAAGATTTAGGTGTCCCCCTGAAACAAAATTCGGAGCTTCCAAGCCCCCTTCCACTCCTCACTGAGGTGGGAGGCTAGGTGTGGCTGGGTAAGGATTCCGAGATAAATACCCAGTAACAACGGAGTTGTTACTAAGCAGACATTCTTTATGGCAGCGCTGAGGCAGCACTGGGGATTCTCCTCCGTAAGTGCTCCAACAAATTAGCAAAACACACCATCTAATATATGTGAATAACATACATATTCATCAATTTTCCTGGAAATGGCAGTCTTACTCTAATGAGTTCCTGGAATTCATTTACATAGTCCGAGCATGCGTAATAAAATTAAGGTAAGGGTCTTTTCCCCCTCCGGTGGTCGTTCACAGTCTTCCTCACACCGTTCTCTAGTTGAACTCTGGGCTTCCTTTGCCCACATATGGTCATTGGGTTAGCTCATCCATCCTTCGGTCCTGGAAAGCTCCAAGGAGATCAGTTTAAATTTTTACTGGTGCTTGACACCTTGAGTCCCTGTTATCAGGGTGCTCTGGCTTAACGAACCATTTCAAGGCCTGTCTCCTCTTTGCCAGGCGAGAAATATTAGGCTTCCAAAAAATCCTTTCACTCCGCCTAACCTTATTGCCACGACGGCAAGAAGATACCTTTGGCATTTTGGCTGGCAAAAGAGGATTCCGCATGAATTAATGGATGGCACCCCAACAGATGTGTTGAAAAAAATAGTGACTACTTGGGCAGATAAACCACCCGTTTCCGCGGTGCGTGAGAAATCTGCCCGTGAAGAAACGACAGTGCCTCTTCCCCCCGCTAGATTTGCAGGACCCCATTCTGACTATGAAAGCTAAACAGGGAAACTAGATGCCTCGCTCCCCGTAGCGGGGGCGGGGGGAGGGGAGAGACGGAGGCTGGATGTATATTAAACAACTCACCAGGAATGTTGACGGAGATGTGTTGATAACAACTATTGTGGGCCCTCGTAAACCGCCCATTACCTTTTCAGTAGACACCGGAGCTCAAATTTCTGATCTCACAGAAAGGGACACAAATAGTTGCGGTGTAAAACCTTCCAAGAAACCCCTGCGAATAATCGGTGCCGTGGGCGCCGCACAAATCGTAATCTCCGCGTTTGTTAAAATCCTATTGCCAGGAGAGGGTGATGCCATTTCTGTGAGAATGGTGACTGGTGAATTTCCCTTAAGTCTGTTGGGCATTGACGTTTTGCAGGGCGAACATGGACCGGCGACCGGGAGAAGCAGCGGGTTCGCCTGTTACAAACCGCGCCGCCCCTTCCCCCATCCAAAAGAACTAACGTTAAGCCATATGCATTGCCCCTGGGCGCCAGAGCAGGAATCGCTCCGGTGATCGAAGATCTAAAGCAAAAGGGAGTGGTCGTCCCCAGTAATTCCACTTTTAAGTCCCCAGTCTGGCCAGTAAAGAAACCAAACGGGACATGGAGGCTTACAATAGACTGTTGCAGGTTAAACGCAAACATTGCCCCTCTAACTTCAGGCACACTCTGTCATGGCTGCTATCGATGTCAAAGATATGTTTTTCATGGTCCCTTTGCAGGTAGAAAACAGAGATCAATTTGCTTTAATATGGGAAGGGCAACAATATACCTTCACACGCCTTCCCCAAGGGTACAAACACTCTCCCCCTTTAGCACAGCATGCTCTAGCGCAGGAACTCGAGCTGATTCCCAGAGAGGACGGGTGAAAGTATGTCAATATATTGATAATGTGCTAATTGCTGGGGATCAAGTGGAAGCTGTGCAAACCACCCAGGAGCGCATAATCTCTCACTTGGATAATATAGGTTTGCAAATTCCACCAGAAAAAGTACAGCTGCCCTCTCAGGAAGTAAAGTTTTTGGGCATCTGGTGGAGAGGAGGTAAAACTTGTATTCCCCCAGAAGCCCTGACTACTCTGGAACAGATTACAAAACCAGAATCGAAAAAGGAGCTACAACATGTTTTGGGGGTACTGGTGTTTTGGCGAAAGCATATACCCGATTTTTATATCATAGCAAGGCCCCTATCTGATTTACTGTGGAAGGGGCACAGTGGCAATGGACTGAAGTACATGATGAAGCTCTAAAATTGTTAATTTTTGAAGCTACGGCACACCAAGCCCTGGTCTCAATTCACCCTTCTGACCCAGTTCCCACTGAGTGTGGTTTTGCATCAAGTGACATGTCTGTGCACTTGTGGCAAAAAAGGGCCACAAGGACCGGTTCGGCCGATTAGTTTTTACTCTCCCAGCTTTAAAGATGCTGAGAAGAGATATACCCGTTGGGAGAAGGGTTTGTTTGTGCTAAGCATAGCACTGCGCGAAGCCGAAAGAACAATTCGGCAGCAAACACTGGTACTTAGAGGCCCATTTAAGGTACTTAAATCAGTACTGTCAGGGACCCCACCCCCTGACAGGGTGGCCCAGCGAGCATCTCTAAGGAAATGGTACGCCCAAATTGAGCACTATTGCGCCATTTTTAAAGTGACCGAAGGGACTCCTGTAATGTCTATCCAGGAAAAGCCGGAGGGTGAGGCTACCGAGATAAACCTCCCACTTGTTATACAGGTAGCCCCGCCGTTTACTGGGCTGTTAGAAGATGCCTGGTTCACTGATGCCTCTGCTAAACGAGAGGGAAAGGTGTGGAAATACTGGGCAGTCCCTTTGTGAGTTGATAATGCACAGGAAATAACTACTGAGGGTGAAGGTAGTGCACAAGTGAGGGAACTAGTAGCAGTGTGGAGCGTTTTTCAGCATGAATCTCAAAACTTCCTCTCCTGTCTATATCTACACTGACTCTTATGCTGTCTTCAAGGGATGCACAAAGTGGCTCCCCTTTTGGGAACAAAATGTGTGGGAAGTAAACTGCATTCCCATTTGGAAGAAAGATAAGTGGCAGGAAATTTTAACCATTGCAAAAGAAGGTTCATTTGTTGTCCATGGGTAGCTGCTCATCGGGATGATAAGTCCCCCACGAGCCAATGCAATAACAAAGCAGCTGAATTGGCCCGCTTGGAACCTTTGCAAAACACCCCCATAGCAGAAGACTGGGAGAGGCTTTTGGAGTGGCTGCATGTAAAGAGGGGACATTCAGGAATCAAAGATTTACATTGTGAAGCCCATGCCCGAGGCTGGCCTGTTACCCGAGAACAGTGCAAAAACAGTATTTCTGCCTGTGACCAGTGCCCTACCTGTCTTGAAAAGTACCTCCTAGAAGATGATCCCTTGCATCTGACAACGGGAAAGGGACTATGGGTAGCCAAGCCAGCTGCTGCTAAGTGGCAGCTAAGCAAGTTAAGTGATGTGAGAAATGGTACAGCATTCTGGGAAGAGGACCCCTCCCCCTGGTCCATTCCTTATCCTGAAAAAGGCATATACTGTTTGAATAGAACTGATCCCCATGGACGTTTTGTGGGACAAAGTAATTGTGAATGGACCTTGTCTTCTGGTTATGATTTCTGGGATCCATATTGTCACCCCTATGATTGTTCTAAGTATGCAGGAAAATGAAATCAGACCCATCTAAAACTTTCCAAAAATAATTAGGTCAAATGCTCTTACGAAAAACCAACAGGGGAAGGATGTAAAGCTGTGGGACAGGACAAGTTTTTTGATGCCTTGTTTTTGAGTTGCCCCCACGCTACCACCACCAGTCCTAACCACATCATACGTGTATATCAATGGCAGTGGCAACTCCAGAATGGCTCTCGCACTCAATTCAAGAAATGTTGGGCTAGTTCGATTTAAACAGGGAAAGACTTTGCTTGTAATTGTAAATGGAAGAAAATGGGTAAGCGTGGCGATGGGACTATTGTGATAAAGGTGGAAAGCCCACAGTCCTGGGGGGACCCTTGGGACCAGGTGACACATTATATTAGCAGGTCCCTACAGATGAAGAACACTGGAATGGCCCTTTTGCTAATGGAACTGGAGCATTAAGAGGCCTTTATTGGATTTGTGGGCATACTGCTTATCGATGGTTACCTGCCAATTGGACTGGAATATGTTACATTGGGGTGATTCAACCCTTATTTTTCTTACTCCCAAATGTAGTGTGTAATGAACTTGGAATTAAAGTGTATGATGATTTACACCGAGGAAAACGTTCCATAGACAGAGGCTTGGTGGGCGAAAGCTCCCAGTCATGGGGGAAAGACGAGTGGACCTCTCAACCTATCATAGAATATTATGGGCCGGCCACATGGAACTCCTATGAACTGATCAGTGGTGCTCGAGAACCGATTTATAATCTAATTCACATTATACAGCTACAGGCCGTGTTAGAAATTATTACCAACCAGACAGCTGCTGCTCTTGACCTCTTAGGAGACGAAGCTACACAAATGGGGACAGCAAAATTGCAGCATCGGATGGCTCTTGATTACCTGCTGGCAGAAGAGGGAGGAGTCTGTGGGAGGCTTAATGATTCAATTGTTGTTTGAAAATTGATGATAATGGGAAGTTGTAAAAGATATTACCCAAGGAATATGGAAACTGGCTCATGTCCCAGTCCAGACCTGGAAAGGCTGGTAAGTTGATGTTTTCGTGGCTTCTAGGTGGCCCAACCATCAAACATATCCTTTTTTTTTTGTTTTGTGCAGTTTAACAACATAAATGTTTTTACCATGTATCATTCCATGTTCTATCCACCGTATCCAACATGTAGTAGCCAAGACGCAGTTTGTAACCACTTTATCCCCAGAAGGTGTTAAACACATTTGTGCAGTGTACCAACCAAAACCATAAGCGGTAAGGATTGTATAAGCAAATGCTATTTTACAGATTCCCTATTATATGTTTTGTAGTTTGTTTTCTCATAGCTATCTTAAAAACTATAACTATTTACGAGGTGGAAAAAAACCAGAGCTGTGCAGGCACCTTGATGGGACGAAGGCATGGACATCCTTTTTTCTTCTGCATGCACAGCCAGACCAGTGCAGGCCAAGCCAGCACGACGCACCCCAGCACATCGGACTTCAGCACAGCAGATCTCGGCACAACAGACCCACCATGAGCAGCTTAAAGATTTTAAGAAGTGACATAAAGGCATTGAAAAAAGACATCCTAGGTGCCATGCATAAACAAGATGAAGGCCTAGAAGATGTCGTATATGCCTACTTTGCCATGTTTGCTGTCCTCATTATTTTTGCCGTTTTTGCTGTGTATTTGTTTTCGCATTGCAATCGCTTGCATGATGTATGTAATCGTTTGTGTACCCTCATCCCCTGAAAATACTGAACCTACCACCTCTATCCCCCCTGCACCTTCCTCATCTAACCCTTCCCAGCCATAGACCTTGGTCCTGGACTGCGATCTCCCCAGTTTTGTAAAAACAATGTTAAGAATTTGTTAATTGTTAATGTTGATTTTATTTGTTGTAATTGATAATTGTTGATAGGTGTTGAGTTTTACAGTTCCTTTCTGCTATCACCGTGGATGGAAATGCCGGTTGGAGTTGAACTGTTGCAGCTGAAGGACTAAATTTTCCTTGGGACTTATACTAGAACTTTCAGGAAAAAAAATAATGCTGGATAAAAGTGGAGACATCATTGACCCGAGGAGTGTGGTAGCAGAGAAAAAAAAAAACAAACCCACAACTTTTTGGACTTTTGGGGACTTTGGGTTGAGAGTGATTGTTATCTTTGTAATTGTTCTTAGAATTTTTATATAGTTGTTGTTTGTTGTTGTCGTTGTTTTTAGCTGATGCTCCTACTTTTCTATCCTTTCTTCTCTTACGCGCATGTGTTAGCCTACAGCTGGCAAACAAGCTGCCAATCTAGTCAGGCAGGCAGTAAGTGTGCTAAAATTTCCTATTTTCCTTATCTGTCTTTCAAAACCACCACATAGGAAAAAACACAACGTTGAACCACCCAGGAAGTAGCAATGGATTGTCCGAGCCATGGGGTGATGTGACATTCAGGATGTCTAGTGCTTGTCTCGAACAATCCCAGAGATAAGTGATGTACTTAGGCACTCAGGATATCTTCTGTCTGTCTTGAGACATCTAAGAGTTAAACAAGTTTTGTGGACGGACTGAAGAGATGTCTCAGCAACCCATGAAACCGGTTTACTTCCCACCCCCGCCACACCCACCTCGCCCTGAGAACTGGGGAGTTTAGTGTGGGACATGCTGAGGTTGGAAACAAAGGAGTTCTATAGCTGACGCTGGGAGCAGAATGTCCAGTGATAACCAGGCCTTGAAAACCACGGACTTAGAAGGAAAAGATAAAAGAGTGCCAGTCTCAACCCGCCTCCTAGGACCAAACCTCCCCTGCAATAAACACCATATCCCCCCCTCCTATCTCCGAGGAGCATGGAGAAGATAGGAGTTTCTGACCGGTACAGGGAGGAAAGCGGGGGTGCGGTGGGCAAGAACTGTATAAAAATCTGGGACGCTATGGGTGCAGAGAAGCACTTCCCCACCAACGACATCGTTGGACCGTGGTGGTAAGTATTCTATCGCTTGCTGTCCTCTGTATTTCTGCTTTCTCCTTTGTTTTCTGTTTTCTTCCCTGTCCTATCCGCTCTAAGGACTTTGTTGTGTTACTCTAATACAAGTTTGTTGTGCACGTGAC
>JAAGNO010020660.1:158682-179356 GCA_033439905.1 Ceryle rudis | reverse complement strand
CCAGACTGGGCCCCACAGCAGACAGGAGCTGTGTTCAGGAGCTGGATTCTGGTACCAGATTCAGGAACACACTGATTGGGATCAAAGGCAGAACAGAGTCCTCCTTGGATGCTCCAAGGAAGGAACCAAAAGAGAACCTGAGCTGAGCCAAGCCAAGCAAAGCTGGCAAATCGGGCCAAGAGGGGAGAAGAGCCACAGACCCTCCAGATCCCTCTGCTTTATACTGAATATGACGTGTATGCGATGGAATCCCTTGTTGATCAGTTTAGGGTCACTTGCTCTGTCCACTTCTCCCTGCAGGTGCAGCCTTTCACTTTCTGCACCCACCAGTGTGGTACACAAGATTCAGCAATGGCCTTGGTCTCCTTGATACTAACTCTAAACTTGGGATGTTATTACTGCTAGAAGCAGACACTGTCTGTGAAAACAGGCTGCTAACTTCAGAAAGTGCAGTTAGGTAGAAGAACTGAGCTGAAAAATAAAATCACTGAACAGGATCAGCTCTGTTCTCACTCAAAACAGGACACAACCATATATCACTGTTTGTTAATTTTCTCTGACTAATATCAACTTAAATCTTTCCCTCTTGTGCTGGCAGGGGGGTTGGACTCAATGATCTCCAGAGGTCCCTTCCAACCCCTAACATTCAATGATACTATAATTCTTTAGAGTTTACCTCAACATCTCTTGTTCTAACGCATCTGGCATGAGGAACAGTCTACTTCCTACCACACTAGTGATCATCTAGCCTTTGCATCTTTAAATATCCCAGATTCCATCAACTCTTCTTTATAGGCCGTGGTTTTTCAGATATTTTATAATTTTCACTGTTTTTCCCTGGGATTTCTTGAGTTGATCCACCTCTTTCTTGAAGTTCACAGGCCAGAAGTGAACATGCATTCCAGTACAGACTCTTGTGGTGCCTATATAGCAGAAAAATTATTTCACATTTCATGTGAAGTATTTGCTTTTTCCATATCTGCATGATAGTGCAGGTTCATAGTCAATTCCTCTTCAAACTGTGTGGTAGTTACTCTTTAAATTCAGAATTTTCCATTTTCTCTAACCCAAAAAGCAGTCTTTTTTCCATCTTCTCAAGGACTTTTAGGATGTTGACTGTCCTTGGATTAGATTGAATATCAAAATGTAAGATAAATTTTAAATGAGATGAACCTAATTAAATTCTGTGCAGTTATGCCTAATGAACAGCATCATTTTTCAGAATGTCTAGTACCATTGGTTAATTCTGACCTTAAAATTAATCCTGTCCTATTTAGTTCTCTAGCCTCTCTCATTCTGGCATAATTTTTAGTTTTAATAAACATATATCTTATTCAAGCACAAAACTTTTTAGTAAGTAATGAAATGTGAATAACCGTAGGTATAGGAAATTCTCCATCCATATATCCTTCCATTCTGACACTGGACCAATGACAGCCATTCTCTGTGTGTTTCTTCCAGCCAATTTTGCACCACCTTTGGATTATTGCCTATTGACCACACTTCCTTCATTGTTTAAGGAAATATTATTCAACAGTGTGAAAACTGTTAATAAAGCCAAGTAATATTGGTGTCCCAATACTAGATATACAAAATGTACACATGTGAAATATAGCCCAACTGTGTCTGCATCTCACTTGTGAATTCAGTATCCTTCACTGCACCTGTACTGTGGAGCCTGGAGGTCTCTGCAACCACTTTTCTTTGCATCATGTCACCACCTTTTTCACTCTGCCTTTCCACACCCACCTCCATTGAAAGGTAAAGCATGATTCTGTTTAGAAGGGGGTTGGAGTGTATTCCCATAGGTTACCCAGTTTGGCACATCTGGGAATTGGCACAGTGTAGCCTCTTGCACCAGCAATCCTCTCCTGTGGGCAGAAACAATCACTGCTCATAGAGTGGCAGTCTGCTTCATGAGTACTTGGTCACTCTGACTTATTGATCTTTGCTTGTATCTACATAAACTATGGTCAGAGTCTCTGGATTGTTCATGATGAATTAGCACTGCACATTCATCATCTCCCTATCTTCCAAGTGTTCGTAACCAGCAATAAAAGCAATTGGATTTTTTTCCTGCATTTCTTTTCTTTAAGAAATACATCACAAGATCTTTTCTGCAGCCTTGTATAACTTCAACCTCTTTTCACAATTTTTCAGAGGAAGTCATTAACACCTCCACAGCCATGGGTCTCACCTGATGCAAGAAGTCCAATATGGAAACTCATAAGGTAATAAGAAACAGACAGAATAGATTTATCATAAATAATGTCATTATGAATAATTTGTTACAGTAAGCACACCATCTGCTTTTCTGTACCCTACCAGCTTTCATAGCTCTGATGGGAAAGGCTGCCAAGACAAATCTTGGCAGGTCCTACTGATACCTGGTAGGGTGCCAGCCAACAGTTTGTCAACTAAATTGAATTTCTTTCTTTGACAGCATAACTGACCTATAGGGTAGACAGGAAGCAGTAGATATGATATGATATGATCATATGATCATATGAACATAACTTATGTTTAGCTTTAATAAGCTTGTGATAGTTCCTCATGTGACATCATCATAAATAATGCAAATGCAATATAGAGTGGTTGTTCACAAACCAGACTCACAACATCACTTAGAGTCAGGACTGTCGTTAGATTACAAACTCAACCAAAATGCGGTTGTTTTATGTAAGCATTTGGGTTGCACAAAATTATAAGTCTGTAAGTAGTCTTTCATAATCAGAATACGTTTACACGACACTAATCAAAATTAAGTCGCTACAGATTAGATGAGTAAGCAGCTGAAAAACTAAATTAAAATAGTAGTTATGAAGGTCTCACTATCAAACCAAAATTACTTAGCAAGTGTAGTTCAGAAAGGTCAGTTAGGTCAAAATTAGGTCAAATCTTATCCAAGATATTGTGAATTAATGTATAAATATAATTAAAATTTAGTGAGTGTTATTAGTCATATTTTATTTATTATTTAATGTTATAAATAAAATTCAGTATTTACAGGAGTGGCTTGAATAACAAACCAGAAAATTCATTTATGAACAAGACAGCTGCACACAAAGTACATCAGGATATTAACAAGTGTCATATATAAAACAGATAAGGTAACGATACTTTTTTATGCTTTGAATCTTTGTAATCAAAATTTTAATTCAATTATTTATTACTTGCATTTTAACAAGCTTCCCAAAAGTGGCAAGCTAGTTTGAAGCAGCAGCCCCTTCCTTAGTCAAGTTTATTTTAAACCTAAAAAATTAAATAAAATCATGGTAAGATAATGAAAGGCAATAGAAAAATAGAAGTAGAGGTGGAACTGAAGAAAGGGACATGGGATGAAAAATAATTCCTTTAACATTTTCTCTCATTTTTTCTCTCTTGGGAGATGGAAATAATATGTTGACAAACAGTGACCATAGAGGGTGCCTGTAAATAGTAGTTTGCATATATATTACTTATTCATATATATATTTCACAAAATTACCTTAATGCCTTTGACTTTCTAAATGCAGGAAATAATTACACAAAGAAGACAGCAGGTAAATGTTAGCTTTCATTATTAAAAAATCAACTTTACCATCCTAGAGATTATCAAACTTTTCCATGGTATTCATAATTCAACTAAGGCATTGTTCATCTGATGGGTATTTACAAATCTTATTTCCTCAGGTCCCTTCTTTCAGTAATCTTTGGATATCTGCCATAATTGCTTTTTCATGGCTGCATGATCTGGCAATGCTTTCTCATCTTCATATCAATTTTCTTCAAGCATGGGTGCTTTCCCAAGTCCCATTTGTGCCATCACTTCTCTTGTGAGCCACCATCAAACAATGAGGCAATTCAGAAAGAGAGCAGGATTTGGACACCTGACTGTGTTAAACATTTCCACTTATCTAGAAAGCAAGTCACAACAATCCATTGATGAATATACAGATTGTTGGGGTTTTTTTCAGTGATACATGATGGCCTATATCACTGGTATTCTTGAATTTCTTATCTTGGTAACATCATAAGGTGACCAGAATAATGAGCAAATAAATGACAAAATGGTAGAAAAGAGGCTTTGGTTTTGAGAGCTAGGTAGAATAAGTGCTCCATTTGTCTCTCCTGCGATGCTTTCTTAACGTTTCCAGAAAAACTTTTGCTCAAAATAAACCTTAAAAAATTCAATTTAAAAACTCATCAGGAAAGGATTGTTTTTATCCAGTACCTACCAGACAAATCAATGTATTGGAAAAGATAAAGTTTAGATCTGCTAGGTCTTTAGACTCTGCTTTCAATCATACATTTCTCCACTATATTATTCAACAGTCAGTTAGTATTACAAGGCAAGGCCATAAATTAGCCCAAAAGTCTCCTAAAAATACTGGAAATATTTTCTGGAAATAAAACACTCTCCACATTTCAAATCCAATTTGAGTAAATTTGTTAATGATGAGGAACAAATATGAGTACACTTTGTACCAGCTCAGGCATCCTGCTTTGGAAAGTATATCCAGGGGCATAAATTTTAAACCTCCCATATTTTGTGAATATAGCTCCATAAACCGTTTGGCATGGTTGTCATACCAGGAAAAGGTCAAAAGTTAGAAGTCTAAGCATAAAAACTAAGAAGAGAGTCTACAGAGTTCATTAAAAGTCAATCCTATTCTTGTACACAGGATCAGATATTTGGGGTCGGTGGTTTTTTTTTTGTTGTTGTTGTTTTGGGTTTGGTTTTGGGTTTGGTTTGATTTTTGTTTGTTTGTTTGTGGTTTTTTTCTATTTTATTGAATGGGAAAATGCATTTCTCATAACCATAACAGTTATTTTTAACATGATTCAAAATACCAAGCACTTCCACATATGAGCATATACTAAATAAAGATGAGGCACAAAATAAAGCTGTTTCTGTTTTTCCTGCATATGTTACTTCTAACTCCACTGGCCTGTTCTTTGTGCTTTAGCAGTGCTGATGCTACCAGCCACCAGGTGGAGGGAAGTGATCTTTGGCAAACAGTACCTAGATCAAATTCTTCCCTTGATTTCATATTCTGGGGCTTTTAGATCAAGAGCCTGGGTATGTTTTTTACACAAAAAACAGTTCTCTCAGGACTTTCTTTAGCCTATGTTCTAATGTCAACGAAGTTACTGTCTCTGTCTGTATATAATGCAGTCAGATTCCAGCATTCATTCCAGACAATTTCTTTAGCTGTGGTAGAAGTCACAAAAGAGCATGAAAAAGTCAGTTTAAGCAAGAGTGCTGAGCCCTGTTATACACTGAGTGTGAGCTCTGACGAGTAATACCAAGAGAACATAACTAAGGACCTGGGAGTCCTAGTGGATAACAGTATGACCATGAGCCAACAGTGTGCCCTCATGGCCAAGAAGGCCAATGGCATCCTGGGGTGCATTAGGAACACTGGCCATCAGATTGAAGGAGGTTCTCCTCCCCCTCTGCTATGTACTGTTGAGGCCTCACCTGGATTACTGTATCCAGTCCTGGGCTCCCCAGTTCAAGAAGGACAAGAAACTAGTGGAGAGGGTCCAGTACAGGGCCACTAAGATGATTAAGTGCCTGGAGCACCTACCATATGAGGAAAAGCTGAGAGAGATGGGTTTGTTTAGCTTGGAGAAGAGAAGGCTGAGGGAGGATCTTAGCAATGCTTATAAATATCTGAAGGGTGGGTGTCAGGAAGATGGAACCAGGCTCTTCTCAATGGTGTCCAGTGACAGGACTAGGGGCAATGACCATGAACTGTAAAACAGGAGGTTCAACCTCAACGTGTGGAAATACTCCTTCACTGAGAGGGTAACAGACACTGGAGCAGGATGCCCAGAGAGGTGGTGGAATCTCTGTCTCTGGAGACGTTCAAAGGCCACCAGGACTTGTTCCTGTGTGATCTACTGTAGGCAATCCTGCTCTGGCAGGGAGATTGGACTAGATGATCTTTAGAGGTCCCTTCCAACCTCCACCATTCTGTGATTCTGTGAAGAAAAGTTCCCAGGGGAAGAAAACACAGTAGAAAAATTACCAAAGTCAACAAATATGAGTTCTGAAAATAGAAAGGGCAAAGCTAATGTACATTAAAGGCTTAGCATAACAAGAATATCCCCTTCATGAAGAAAGGTGTAGAAAAGGACAAGGAAAAGTTTTCTCTGGTAGGTTTGTTGTTTGTTTTTTTTCTAGAAAATGACCAAGAACATTTTATATGAAAGTAAGTACATCTTTACCCTACTCTAAATAATTTCCCAGGAATATTTCCACCATTTTAACTGCTGGTCATTCAACATGTGTACACAGATAACACTTGATATTTCGCATCCACCTGCCTGGGAATTTATAGAAAGCTGTCTGGTTTAGAGCTACATGACTTTGGAGGGACGGCTGAGCAAGATTAAGGTATGTGCAGTTATCCTGCTGGTGATTACTCTTATCCATGCAAAATCTTAGGTTGGTCTGAAAGCTCTGGAACACTTTGTTACCTCTTGACAACCTCAGGTGTTATTTACTGAATGCTCTGCATCCAGAAATGCTTTACTAAAAATCACAGAGCTAGTGATTGAAAATGTCCCTGCTCATTTCAGGTCAGGATGGACTAGATGGTTTTTAAAGTCCCCTTCCAATCCAAACTATTTTATGATTCTATGTTCCTCCAAATTTATACCAGTATATGTACAAGTGAGAGGAGACCACCAGAATGGAAAATTCCAGTCTAGAGATTGAAATCTTTCAGAGCAGCCAAGCACATTTTAAGAATAAATATTTTTGAACACTGATTACACTGCTCTTCTTGCTTTCCTAACATCACAGTATTATTTATCTCGATACTTTTGAGAGAGAGAGAAATCATTTCATTGCACATATCATTCCTTCTAGTGAGTGAATTTCTCAGATCCTGGCATTCTGTCAGAAGATGCTGCTGAGTTTTTTCAAATCCTCTTATTCTTTTTCTCTTTGTATTTATTCTTCCCCACATCTTTTCCTTTCTCTTTCTCATTTTTGTTGGTTTTTTTTTTTTCTTTTTCTTTTCCTTTTTATGTTCCTTCTTTTCTTTTTCTTTTTTTTTCCTTTCTTTTCCTTTTTCCTTTTTCTTTTTTGAACTCTCCACTGATTTTCAATAAATTAAAATAATTTTTTTTTTCTCTTTCTTTACATGAAAAGTATGTGGTAGACACAAACAAAGCATGTAATAGAAATCTGTTGTGTATATTTCAGTATGAAATGGTGTCTACATAATATAAGTCTAATTCTCCTATCAAAGAGTGAGGAAGCACTAAGTCTCAGCCTCTCTGGGTCATTTCAGGATCAAAAAGGCCATTTGATTACATTTGATAAATTAAATGGAGAAGAATGACAAATGAATTATCAGTGAAAGAACATGTGTTCACAACCCTTCTGTTCCCATTCCAGATCAGCCCAATCACAGCCATTCAGTTGGACCATGCTCTTAGGAACAGCACCAGAGCCCAAGTTGGTAATGACTCCACTTTGTCACACCCTGAAGTTTCTAAGGAGGTGCTTTTGGGGATGCAGAAGTGCATTCCCATTGAATGAACTGCTTGTGACAAAAATCAGTTAGGTGCTCCTTGTTTAGTTGAAGCTGCTTTATTGTGAAGAAGGAAAGAGGAAATGGGCACCTGTCTGAACAAGAAATATCTCAGGGTGTAGAATGCAGACTAAGGGAAAAAATAATAGAAAAAACAAATGATTCAAAGTAACTTTTTGCTGCTAGCAATAAAATATTCTCTTCCAAATACATTTCCAGCACTGCAAGCATGAGTTGGCAATATGACTCTTATTCAGAGAACCTGGATGTGAAATTCTGCTTTTCAGTCTAAAAGTATCCCCCTCCAAATTTTCAAGAAGCAATGTGAGGGGATCCCCAAATCCCATAAGCTTGTGCTATCGGTCCCAGCTCCATCAGTTGCCACACACATGAAACTAACCTGCTTGAAGATTGAGTACAAAATGTTCTTTTTGCATAGGCAAAGGCAGAGAGAAGAAAATTACGTAGAAGTCAAAGGGAAACAAGAAGTTAAATAAATAACAGTATAGCCCTAGAGCAGAAGAGTGTGCTTGAGACTGAAAACAGTGAAGCACATTTGGTTTGTATGTAGAACAAGGACATGAAGGTTTTCAGACACATTCACAGAAGATTTCCTATACACAGTGTGGGCATCTACATTGGGTTAGTTTGTTGTTTGACTTTTTTTTCTTTCTGGTGGATATTTCACAGTTTTTTGGACCACCAAGCAGCAGAGCAAAGAGTAGTGAATGACTCACACCAGACATTTCTAACCTATTATTCAGATATCTGTTATGGGAATAAGTATTGATTCTGTGCCTGCCTAAATGAAAGATGTGTCTGATGGCTCATGAGGGAAGGTATGTGATATTCAAAGATCACAGTTTTCTCCAGTAAATGTACGTGTCTTTCCAGGCAGAGCTTCCCAGACTGTGCTGTATGTACTGCTAGTGCTGCTGGAACATTTTTCAGACCAGTTCTGCGCATGTTGATCATCAAATCAATTAAATCTAAGAATCCTGCTTTAAATAGAATCATTACAGCTTACTGGTGTCAGCCAGGGTAGCAGATCTGTCTCTGTCTGTATTGAGCCTGCCTGTCCATGGGAACATGTTCACAGCAGAATTTAACAACTGATCATCAGTAATTTCCTATGAGGTAGGTATGAGACCCCCCTAGGTTATCTAGGCCACTGATGGGTGATATTTGCCTGTGGGGAAATACTCTCATGATAATTCAGGGAAGAGGTGAGGTAGATGAAGATAGTTCTGGTTTATGAAAGCATAGTGTTAGGTAGATCAGTGAAGAAAATAAGCATGCTAAGGGAGGGGAAGATCCCAAAAGTATGAAAGAAGCTGAAAACACCCCACCGTTGTGTATGCACACGACCTGGCAGAAAGCCATGATCTGTCTCTGTGTAGGAGGTGCTTAAGTCAATAAAGGAACAACCCCCATTTTGAGACTCTGACTCCAATTAACTTTTTCCATTTACTTCAAAGGGGCCAGTCACGTGCTTGGAATTAAACAAAGGCTGAATTGTGTTCCTGATCAGGACCCAAAGTGCTAAATGGTTAATATATGCTTATAGCTTTATTGTACTGTATAATTTAATTATTGGCTCACTTACTGACTAGCAGAGCCATGTATATTAGGTCTTATGTGCTACTAACATCCTTTTGTGACTCTTGGATCTTTTTCTTTCCACAGCTGAGACTGTGGAATTTAAACTTAGTTGAAATCTTTGCTATAGGGTTATAATGTCAGCTTAGCCATTTTCACCTAAGTCCTTACTGGAATAATTTAGTTTTCTTTAAAGAATTATAGAGAATTGCTACTTGTATATAGGGAACCATTGCCATGAGAAGACAAAGGGTTTGGGGCACTATTTTTCTTTTATTTTATAGTTCTTTAAGTTTTATATATATATTAGGTGTTATATAACTATAGCCTTTTTTTGCTAAATTAAAATATTCTATGCATGTGTGCACAAGAGGAGAGCTTGATAAAGAACAAATATGGCTATTTATTTTAATCACAATTGTTCCTTTCTTTCTCCAACATTTATTATATGCTTTATTCAATCTTCTTCATAAAATCAATTAATAGCACTCACAATGTCACTTTAACAAAAATGGAACCTAAAAACAGAAAAATGAGAATCAAGTCATGCTGGATACTCCAAGTTGGATAATTCTGTATCCCTTCTCTGGAATAAAGATATTCCTCTATTTGCAGCTATATTAAGAACAAAATGTATGTGTGCTAAGGTAAAAAATCAACAGCAATATCTAAGCACAAGTTTACACAATGAGAATCTTTGCCTGTTTACTTTAATATTTAAGAAAGAAACTGGAGATACAACCTATAGCCCTGGAGGCCACATAAAAGCTTAAAAATTATATTTTTTCTATCACTGATGTGAAGGTTTCTCTTGTTTTTTTCATCATTTGTCTCTCCTGGGTACCTTATATATGCCAATTTTTGTTGCTCCATCTGCTTGCAGGATTCTCTGCATGCATATTAAGGAAGCCATGTTCTCATGTGTCAGGCAACTTTTATTTCAGGGAACATGAACACTTACAGCCCCAAAGTCTCACAAGACAGACCACTATTTAGTGCAAACAAACCTTCCCTGATGGTTTGAAAGCCATCTCTAAGTACACTCTGCACAGTGAGTGAGGCCAGGCTTTGCAACCCCCAACAAATTCACATGGGTGAATTATCTCATGCACAGCAGTTATCCATGTTACTAAACAAAGTGAGAGCGCAACATGCAATTAGCCCAGGGGATGAAATCTTGCACTATTCTTTCCTTGGAAGAAAAAGAACAGAGGAAATTCCCAGGGAGGAACAAAGGACTAGAAGAGATTACATGAATCATGGAGTTCATCCCCTGTCCACAACCAGGTAACATACTGCTCAATCAAAGAACTCTACTCTTTCCCACACTGCAAAACCCTCAGAGTACTTCTCAATATCTTATAATAAGTTCCAGACCTTTACTACAAAAAAAAAGCCTAGACTATACTCTTGGCATCTCCCCACATCAGAGATTTTGTATTTTCAATAAAATGCAAAGATCCTTCTTAATCAGAGCTGGGGGGAAATCCTTTCATGAAGCCATTAGGATGATCAGTCTAACTCTGGTTAGAGGAGCACGATGCAGCCGACAGGCATGAGAGAAATGTCTTCAACCCTAGCTGTCCCAGATCAGTGTGAGTGAATGAGAGGAAAGGAAGGGAAAAGAAATCTGTCCTTCTATCAGCCAGGTTCCAAGAGGAGGTGAAAGAGATGCTTTTTGCCTCTTTGTTCTTCATTTTGGAGGGAAAAGATCTCACATGCCCTACTAAGGCCATTTCCTACAGTCCTGAAGAGCATTTCTCCCTTCTCAGCACAGGGCATGTGCTGTTTTTCAGTCTTGTGCGGTACATTCTGATCTTCCTGACATACTGTGTGTTGCCCTATTATTTATTGCTGCAGCTATGCTTCATGGTGGCAATGAGAAAATCAATGTACAGAATACATCGTGCCAGGTTCCAGCAGCCAACGGACTAAATCCAAGAACCCAGAGAAATGGTTAAAATGAGCCCCAGCCCCAGTAGATGGCACTGTGTGTGGCTGTTACTAGCCCTTACCACCCTGAGGCAGAGTTTAGCATGAGCCCAGCAGCTTCAGTCTCAGCTGTGTGCCTTTGATTGTGTGATCAGCACAAGTCCCTCTGCCTGGAACCTCACCCAGCTGTTCTATCCATTCAGCAACTTTTGGGTTCCCTCAGTCACACTAAATTAGTGCTATTTCAAATAATTACCAGTATTTTTTGTATTTTTTTTTTCTCAAGAAGCTCCACGATTATATTTTTCCAGCTCCTGGATCTTGCCCAAAACATTCCAGAGGTTTCAAGAAATATTTAGAAAGTCGGTAAGTCTGAGTATCCTGTCTGGCTGCTGTGCAGTGTGTGAGTGGAAGGGTACAAACTTCAACCAAGCCTCCCAGAAATGCTGCAGATTACAGGAATTTTGACATGACCCTAACTTTCCATCTTGGTCGCACCAGTTCTGCTCCACAGGCTGTCTGGATCCCAGTGAAATCAGTTGGGGTGGAGGGTTTCCACTGGGATCACTGAGAGTTGGATAGAATCCTCTGTCACATTTCCAAACACTGAAATGAGTGTGCTGACATTTGGTAAATCTTTCCCCCTTTTCTGATCAAAGTTTCTACCCTCACTGTGAGTAGCATTTGTTGGTTTATACTCACAATGAAAACTGATGGGGTTATTGGGAAAACTGATGGAACTGCCATTTTTAGGCTGGAAAGCAGCACTTTCTCCAAGTGCATTTTTCTAACTGAAATGAGAGTTAAAATCTCCCTCCATCTCTGACTCTGCTTCTATACGCTATTTCCTCATACCCAGTTGTGTCTGGCTTTTAACAGCTTCTCTTGTGTTGCAGCTTAAGCAGCATCCTGAGCACAGCTTTGAGCTAATTTTTTCAGTCTTTGGAAGACTTTTTTATGTGTCCTTAAGTAAAAGTGATGTTTGAAACATCTTTTTTTCACCATCTCACATCATTATTTACTCTAATAAAGTCCATTAGCCATTTTCTAATTATGGCAATATTCAGCCACAAACTAATCTATAAACCATACAAAAAATGTGCAAGTTGAGCAAATATTAACAATTCCTGGGCCTTGCATATTTGAAGCAGTGAACACACATTTCTCTGTCAGAGAAAGCCTCCATGCCTAGGCAATGCAGGTCAGCAAAGCCTTGTGAGGAAGGGCAAATAAGTTACTAGTTATTGCCCCTCATCTGAACACTACTTCCTCCAGACATGGCAGGCAGTAAGTGACTATATGAGGGTTTTTAGACTTCTCCTGTGTGGATGCCATGGTTCACGGGAGCAGGATACAAGCCAGATATCCTTCCAAACGAAGGTATCCCTGTGCTTATCAAGGGCTTATCTGGAGATATCCCTACAGATAAACCCTGGATAAAAGATGCAAGTTGGAGAGCAAGAAATGAGAAGCAACTTTGTGAGACAGGGAATAGAATTCTGTGCCCAAGTCACAGGGTGACTATGGGTAAAACTCCTAAAAGGGGCAAAAAAACCCAAATACTCTGAACCTCTCACTTTTTGGGTTTTGTTGTTGTTTGGTTAGTTTTTGGTTGGTTGGTTTTGGTTTGGTTTGGGGTTTTTTGTTGTTTTTTTTGGTTTGGGTTTTTTTTGGGGGGGAGGCGTGTGGGGTTTTTTGTATTTGTTTGCTTTATGGATGACTGGCCAAGGTGTGCCTAGAACCTGCATAAAATCCAAAAGTGTCATGAGAAACTCCAGAAATTTAGAGGTGTACCTGGACAAATATTTTATGTTTATGACTGGTTCAGTACAGTCACAGTTATATAGATGGTTAAAACTGGCATTTCTCTTTCCTGGGCAACAAGATATTTTTAAAAAAATCAAACAAACAAACAAAACAAAACAAAACAAAAGTGGATCTAGTCAGGTTTCCAAATGAAGAATGGTTTGCTGTAGATGGTTTCATCAAGTAGACCTCAGATCTTGGCATGATGAGGTTTTGTAATCTCAGAGGAGCTATACTCACTGTAGAAACTTGAGAAGCAATCCTTGGGACAGCTTGATCTCCAAATGTATGTTAAAGTGGCTTTAACTTGCACAAACTTGTAATAAAGTCCAGGGAGCACCAGAAAAATAATATGCTCTGGTCTTTACCTATCCTGTAGGGTGGGATTAGCTGTAGTGGTGCAGAAACCAAAACTTGATCCCCTCATCTTCTACTACATCCATATAGCATTTTTTTCCCAGTTATGCACCTACTGACTCCAAAGACGATGGGCACATCTCTCTTCTGCATTTTCTCTACACCAGCAGCAAATAATTTTGATGGTAATTTGTTTACCAGTCTTTGTAACTGCCAGATAATTTCTGGCGTCTCTGAAGATAATTTTTGAGAACTTGAGGTAATAAACCAGGGTCAAGATAGTTTACCTCAGCATTCCTTTAGATCATGAACTTAGATCTTCTTGGAGCACTGTATGGTTTGGCTTATAAGTTTGTTTCATAAGTTTGTTTGCATCTTAACAGAAAAAGGTATTTTGGGGAAAAAAATAAATTAAAAAAGAACTAAAAATATTTTTTAAAATGCCATATTATTCACTAGGCCTTTAAAGAAAACTTTTCACAGATGCTGACAGTTGCGTGAAAATAGTTTGTCCTCAAAGACAGAAAAGCTAAACAAATATTATGAAAATAGAAGCTGTGAAACATCAGTGGTGGCTTTCCATAAGATAACAAATTACATGCCTGTGTGTTCACATTTTGTTCTGTGTCCTTTTCCACTATTAGTGACTCACATTTAAATAGCATAGAGAACATGTATTCACTTCTCTTGTAAATTCTTGTTCGGTCCTCTAATGAAGTAACATGAACGTGTGATGTTAACAGGAAAACTGGCAAATACAAATCAAACAGGCTTTTGATGGTGAGCCTGCAGGAATCCTCCCTGTGCTCAACATGTGCATGGAGGTTTTGTAAGCAATTAAACTCTGTCCTTGAAAATCCTACCTTTAAAGCTTTTGGATTACCTGTAGGGTTTTATGGTTGGCTGCAATTAATGAGTGTAGAAGCTTGTAGGAAGCACTCAAGCAAGGAAAAGGAACATGAAACAACTTCAAATACACATAACCTCTTCCCTGCTAGAGTGTCATTTTTCATGCTGTATTGATGCTGCTTTAAACAGATACTGTATTTGAAACTTACTGGCAGGATTATGAGCCAGCACAGAAGGTGCTTTGTTGCTTCCTGTGCTGCAGCAAAGAGCTAAGCTTTAAGAAATATGACAATGCTACAAAATATTTTACAAGGTAACAAGTTCTCCATGGGATGGAACCACTGAAAAAAATTTTTTTTTAACACTACAATATTTAGGCAGTGGCTTTAAGTATCTCAATACCATGAGTCATTCTTTTATGTGTGTGCTGCAACCTAACACATGACATCCATCACCATCCTCTTCCAGTTTTGTCTCACAGCAACACAGACATCCCCAAGCTTTCTCTGCTCCTTCCTTTGTGAGTCTTCAGCAGCAAATTATTGCCCTTCATGGTGTCCCCCGTAAAATGAGTTGCAACTTCCTGAGTTTAACAGATCAAGTGAGAAAAATCAGATTCAGTTTATCTACACTATTATTTGTCTCCGGCTATAAACCACAAGTGGCTGCAGGTTACATCTGTCAGAATGTAAACTTGACTTTACAGTTAGTCACAGCAATGCAGCTTCTTTAAAGGGTTATGTATATCACAATTACTGTTGAACATTCACAACCACAAAGATGCTGGTGATGATACAGGCTTGACAGCAGCACTTATGTTCTTTACCTCTGGAGAGACAGGGTGGGCAGTCTCTTCTGTGGTTTCTCTTTAGGTGAACCAGGAGAAGGTGCTGCAGAGCTGATTTTTTGAGCCATGTTTTGCACACTTTGTCCCAACCACAAGCAAAGCAAGCACATGGTTTTGATAGTACCACTAGCCTGCTACTCCCTTTGTTCCTGCAGAGAGTGGCGCTTTGAGAGCACTGACAGCAATCACTGCTTAAGCAGTAGGAGAATACATCACTGCTGAGCCAGCTGCCTGGAAATGTTAATGCTGCTCTGTGGTTTCTTCAGGACTCTGGGCCAGCATTTACCTCATCAGATGTATCTTTCCTTTGTAGCCCTATCCATCCTGCACTCTACTCTCAGTGCAATTTATTTTCCATGAGTGACAAGCCTGGGGGTCCCCAAAGGTAGTTAAAGGAAAGCAGGATGTAAGTGAAATACACAGAGTATATGGGAAGAAAGGGGAGAAAGAAATTAAAAATACACCCACTGCTGACATGAGAAGTCCTGGCCCCAGGAGAGAACAGCAGGCACAGGGGCTGGGAGAGGAGCACAGCAGGACCAAGAAGGAGCCTTTGAGGTTGAAGAGGAGGAGATTGCAATTCCAGCTGAAGCTGATGAGACTGCACAGGAACTGAAGCTGACTAAATTTATAGAATCTACAGAAGCAAAAATAGAGTCTTGTAACCATCTTTTTCCACAGAGACACTATTATCATTCTTGTTTCACAAGTGAAGAAACTAAGAGATTTGCCATTGGCAGATTTGGAGCCTGGGTTCCTCTGGCACTCAGGCATAGACACAACGAAGAAATTTCTTTTATGTGTATTGCCTCCAGGTGATTTAGAGAGAATTGCTTAAAGTGACTTTTACTCTGCAAGACTCAAAATTCAGATACCAGATGGGGGACAAGGTCTCTTAGGAGCAAACCTTGGCTCTGACCACTGCCTTGCTTTCTTTTCTTTCTAAAAAAATTTAAAAAAATGATACAGTGCTAAAAATGTATGAAAGGAAGCAGAAGAAGGCTAGTCCTGGTTATTTCCCTCTACATATGTAGTTTTTGGTCTAGTCTTATTAGGCCTATCCTGTGAATCTGCAGAAGGGTCAATAAATCTAGAGCTCACTGGGATTGCATGCACATGTGTGGGAACCACAACCTCCACTCTGTGGTTTCTGACTGATGCACCCCCTAGGTACCATGGCCATCAGTATATACTTCACCTTCAGTAATGAAGAAGCTGAGGCTAGGTCTGAATCTGTCATCCTGGTCCTCCTGTTTGGTCAGATGGTCTGTGACACCTGCATATGACAGCGTGCCCCTCCATGGTGCACAACACACTGCCTGTTCCCTTGTAACAATACCTGTGTTGGTAGTAAACTTCCTGTTCATAATCTAACACAGCCATTTGATGTGGCTAATCAGCTGACTAGCCTTTTCCACTTCTAATTTTTCAGAGTCTGGTGGGTGCTGCACAAGCTCCTGTCTCCCTTTCCCCCACCTCACAAATGGCAGGGAATAATCTGGTGTAAATGAATGAGTAGTGTCAGAAATGCGACAAAGAAGAAAAGAGAGATGCTGTGTACAGTCTGAAGCAAATGCTACCTCACTGCCTTTCCAGTATATGCTCATGCCTTTGTGCTACTGTAATGATGCCTTGAAAATGGACCTTAATTTCATAATGATATATGGCAACAGTTTTTTCCTGACAAGCAACCATGACTGTGGTCGGTAAGTATCTATTTGAAAAAGGAAAAGCTAAATAGTCTTTACAGTCATTAAGTCTCAAAGGGTTTTCTCTTTCTACTTCAACTCTAAAAGAGAATCAGCTTCAAAACACATCTTAAATATTTCAACTGTGTATTAGTAAGGATATTTCTCTGTAAGGGCTGAGGATTCAGAATACAGGGATATCGATTACATCCTTTTTCAGCTTTCCACAGGAGGTTTCCAAGGAGGTGGCTAACTAGAACTGAATAGACAACCACATTTGTGCTGAATAGCTAGAAAGCAAAGGAAACACATTATGTGGGTTTTAAACAGTTTTGTGAATTATGGAAAAGATATGTAATGTTTCTGCCTGAGGGGAAAAAAAAAAGCCATCATAATTATCTCCATGTTCTTTATTTCACTCTAAGGATTTTCAACAATCAATATCTCTCTTGGGATCCTCATAAATAAATAAGTAAATAGATAATAGGCAACATCACTGTCCTGAAATACATTTATAAATGAGCTTATTACTACACAGCTGCTCTGAACACTGCTCATGTTACATGTAAATAATTTTCCACCTCTGACAGGTGGGGTTATAAATAATATTAAAATAAATAATGTTGGTTTGAGGGGATTTTTCGTTTTTTTGCCTTTTTTTTTTTTTTTAAAGAATCATGCTAAACCATTCCACAGTCACCTTTGGGTTTGTACAAAGTATGGTTCCATATGTGTTCAGTTCTCAGAATTACTTCCAGACACAGAAAGGAACAGATGTGGAGTGGTCATTATTCTTGGGAGTTTGACCTGCAATATAGGCACCTCATTCTTATTATCCTTCACTTTCTGTTGATCATGAATCAGTTCACTTTACATCTTCTCTTTTCTTACACATGCCTATTCATGTCAGAACTGTTTCTTTCTGGTAATTACACTGGTCTTCAGATTCTCGTCAAGTTCCAAAACACATTTGCTTTACTTATGCTTTTCACTTCATCGCCTGCTTTGGATAAAGCTGGGTATGGAAGTATTAAAATACCAGGGGAAGGCCTGTTGTCACAGTGAGTTTGATCCAATGTCCTTTGAAGTGATTCATAAGCAGTGGTTCCCAATTATTGCTTTTGGGCTTTGGAGCCACCCATAGCTTTCTACTCCAAGAAGGAGCATAAGTATTAAAAAGTTTTTTAAAAATTCATCTGATTGGATTACCAGTTTGATTTCCTGAATAATGGTCTCTGAAGGTTCAGATAAGCATGTCACCACTTGAAAGCTCTCCCTATCACCTCAAGCCAGAATTAAAGTTCCTTTGCAGTCATGGTGCTCAGGGTTTCACAGACTGGATAATCTCAGCCTTACAACCAAGCTGCTCTTTGTTCTCTCCTGGCTGAAAAGGATACACTTTCTTGATTCTAACACCAGAACCACCTGCTGCTTTTAAAAGCATAGTGATCATTATTGAAATGGTTTGAATTCTGGTGCAGTGTTACTGGAACAGTCTTGGCATCATTTAATGCTGCAAAAAGGGTTCTTGGACAGTTGCTCATCTGTTATTACCATTTGCTTTTTCTAAACCTGTGTGTTTCCTCCCAATAGTTGTATAGTTTATATTTGAAAGGTACTATCTTAATGGAGGTCCTAAATCTTGTATCCACAGTCACGGACAGCAGTGACAGGTCACCTTACAGAAAGACCACCAATAGCAGGTAGGCACTCATATGTAATGTGTACAACTAATCGTTTAACACATTTAGTTTCTCTTCTTACAGATTTTAGGCCTCCCTAAGATATTTGGCTCTGAAAACTTCAATTGCCTTTAGAATCTTGTAAAGAAGACTAGAGGTTTCAGTAGGCAAATCTGAATCTATTATGCTACTACCATCTTAGGAACATTTTGGTTTTGTTGTTCAAAATCTGTACACCTTCACTCTGGCTTAGTCTGCTAAATTCAATTACAAAGCCATACAGTGATACATTCTGTATCATGTTCCCTTTTAAAACTAAACTCTAGGAAATGCTGCACTGAGTTTGCATGACAGACATGAATATATTGCTATGAACTGAGTAAAATATTTAACAATGACACATAATTTTCAAATTCTAACCTAGTGCTTTGCTGGGCTGATGCAGTCAAGCAACTTCTTCTTCCAGCTCTAGCTGAACACTGTTCTTGGACTTGGCTAGTTTACCTTCCTTCTTTGGGAAGTCTTTTTCTTTGAGGATAAGCAGAGTAACTAAAGCCATTGATAGGCAGAACAAGAAGGCAGGATCCTTGGGGAGTCCTCTGAGCAGTACCAAATGTGTATATCCTGTATATTCCCTCAGACAGTTGTTGCCATCACTTGGAACTTTGAATAAATCAGACTGCAAAATAAAACTGCAGCTTGATTGGAAAGATTACTTAGATGTTCTATATTTCCTGATTCTGTCTGAAAAGAAATGTGACAAATGTCCTAAAGAAAAGTGACAACCTGGGATGGATGTCTAGTTCTGCATTTGCACTTGGGAGGCTGGCCTTTATGCATTCATGTATACAGGGAGTGACGCAAGCCTCCAGTCTCCACACAGACACATAGGCACACAAGGGCTATTCAGCTCTTCAGTGAGGTCTGCTCTTCAAAACGCTGCTCCCATCATCTCCAAAAGAAAGGTGGGAACTGGATTGTAGCACTCTATACACTGGAACCAACCAATGGTTACTAGGCAGAATATCATATAGTGATTATCATCTAGTTGTTAAAATTTTGATTTACTGTCAGTGATTAAAAATTATGCCTATAAATCTCATCCTATACACTAAAATAGGCAGCACATGTTATTAGATATCACAGATTCACATAAACAAAAAGTAGATTTTCTTTTTACTCTATTGGGAGATTCATTAGGTTATAAAAATGAACATGAAAGAGTTTCCAAAATATTTTTATTTTAAATGGCAGGAGGCTTTGATCAGTCTACTGTTTTGATTAATAATTAAAGAGTATCCACAAAAGAAAAAAAAAAATGTCTAAATGACTTGCACTGCAGCCTTGCCCCTTGATAAGGCAGGAAAAAAAGGGACACAACTTTGCATAATTAGCAACTGTATCCTAGAAATTAATACCTACAGAGGAATAAGTTGTGTTTAGCTGGAGCCATCTGTTTGTCACCTTCTTGTAACCTTTCATATATTCCAATCTCTTAGTGAATGCAAGGAGAAAAGGATGTATTTATGTCTCTGAGCAATCGTGACTCCCTTGATAAAGCACAGGTTAAGTTCAGCATCACAGACATCACATTATTTTTTCCCATGATATAAACATTTTTTTTCTAAGAAATATTATTCATAGTATTCTCAGTATTTCTTTCTTTGAACACAATATGACTCTGTATAATCAGCAGCATCAAGTAAGACTTCTTTCTCCTCCACCCTCAGTGGCATTGCTAATTTGCTTGTTGAGTTATTCCTTTGCTTGAAATTACTTTAGAAAATCTTTACTAGTCCTTTTAAGCAACAGAACAGAAAATAAATCTCATTCAACCCAATCTGTTGCCTCAAAGATATAGAGCAAACACATAGTTGTTACCTAATAACACTAGGGAGTGATACATCAAAGGAGAAGAATTTACACCCATGCCTTGTCTTGATTAGAGTGGTCAAGTTTAATTCAGCATGCCACTATTTCCTGCTGTCTGTTCTTCTTCACCAGTAATAAACCCTCCTTAGAAGCTGTTGATACTGAACACATGGATTCAATTAAATCTGAATTTAAATTTACTTATGTGCAGTTTAACCCTGATGTGGTCTCTTTCATTCACCAATATGTTTCCATTTACTGCAGGAGACTTTTTTGTTTGCAATGGAACCCTGAAGTGCAGAATTGAATGTTCAGACAGTTACTGGTGTACATCATAGAGTGGAAAAATCAGGCTTTGAACTCTTTTGGTGGAGAGCTCCATTTCTGCATTTTCAGGTACTTAAACTACGATGATGTTAGTTATAAAGCTAGGACCTGTTCTGGTGAGCCTTGAGTCATGGGTTAGGATAAGAACATTTATAAAATATCAATATATGTTCTATATTGGAA
>JAAGNO010020660.1:133928-158582 GCA_033439905.1 Ceryle rudis | reverse complement strand
TTTCTAGCTGTTATTGTTGAGCTGACATCATATAGTATGGAATATCCCTTTGAGTCAGCTGTCCCAGTCGTGTCGCCTCCCAAGAGCTTGTCCACTCAATCTTACTGGGGTGGGAAATGTTGGAAAACCAGCTTTGGTGTTGTGCGAGCCCTGCCCAGCAGCAGCCACAACACGGGTGTGTTATCAGCACGTTCTCAGCTCTCAACGCAAAGCACAGCACTGGGAGGGCTGCTATGGGGAAAATTAACTTCAGCTCAGTCAGACCCATTACAGTTGCACACCACTAAAAAGAGAAAGCTCTAGTGCACAGTTTATGATTATTTGCACTCAAGAGGGTCCATCCCAGGTGGTGATAATTGCCCATAACCCTGAGGATATGCAAGAGTTTTAAAAGGTGTGATGTAGAAGGAAGTTGCTTAATAAATGAGCAGCTGAAGGCTGTAAGAGAATTTATTTCTTTTTCACCCCTAGATGTTTGATACTGAAGAGTGCTACTACACTTCAACAGCTTATATGGCCTAACTTACCTGGAGACTACATAACTATCTTTAACTCAGAAGCAAAACCAAGAACACCACCTGTCTGCTTACAAATTAACATTGAGTAATGGTAAAATACCACCCAATACAACAAATTTTACTAAGAACATCCAATGGAATGACCCTTTCCTTTGGATTTTTCATTCTGCTCCTTCACACACTCACATATTTTTGTCCTTCAACCCCTGAGAACAAGATCCTTCCTTCCTGTCCTTGTGTTTTGTAGAACATCCAGCTCACAGAGAGTAAATACAAATAAGAAAAGAACTTTTCTATTCATGTTGGAAGCTGCTATGAGACAATTGGTAGATTGGATTATTTCTACATTATTTATGTAGCCTCTCAGCCTCCAAAGAAACATTTACCAATAGCCTGGCATAAAGTCTAAACTACTTATAAGCTGGTTTTCCCATTATCATTACTATCTTTGCTTTCCCTAATAGGGTGTTGCATTCTAGGGCCTGAAAGGGTTTTTCCAGCTATTTTTATTTCTGGGTGGAAAAAGCTGCCTCTTTATTTACTTGAGTTTGTCACTGCTATTTTATGTGGTCTTACTGAATGCTTTTGCCAGTGATTTGGGATGGCAGTTGATGGGGTGCCAGCAGTGGATAGTCCTTACTGTCCTGTGCACTCTTAATCTTTCAACTGCATGTCAAATACAGAGCACAAGAAGAGTAAGCTGGAAATACCATTGGTCTCCAGCACAAGAGCGTCCATCCTTGCCACAGGCAGCTTGTGAAACCATGTTTGTTTTTATGTTTATACTTGCCTTGTTCTTTTCTTTCCCCTTTTCTTCTATGTTCTGTTTAAAAAGGAAGTTACAACAATACTCCCTGGTCAAGCCTCTCAGCTTTCATGTCTCCTACCCTTGACACCAAAGACAGGATTTCAGTAGCTGCCCAATGGCATTATAGATGTCTTAGATAGTCCTGCCCATCTTTCTGCAGATCTTGTGTCACATGTTCCAGTCCCATGCATATGTACCTCTGATTATACAGAGCACCAAAAATTACTCTATGCTTAAGAACCTGAATCCCTTTAAAAATACAAGCTTTTCTAGTATGACACTAGAAGGAATAAATAAATAAATAAATAAATAAATAAAAGAGAGAAAAAAGAAAGAAGAGCATGCAAAAATGTTAAAACCCAAAATAAATGGAGCTGGCTCCATCTTCCTTGGAAAGATAGCCTTCCATCTTCCTTGGAAATATAGCCTAACCTGACTAGAGGTTTTGAACAAAAGCTACTTGAAACAGCTTTCATAAAATTCTGCTATGAGATCTTAGAGAATTCTCTCTGAAGCAAAAATGTCTCCTGTCTACACAGGTATGATTTGGAGATCTTGGAGAAGTAGAAGATATGTGATGAAGTTAATTTTGCAAAGAGGTGTCATCACATGCCCTTTTTTTTTCAGCCAAGGAAGGGAAAAGAGCCAAGAGGCTGCAGTTTGCAGTGCCTCAGGGTGGGTGGTGTCCTGCCAGCTTCTCCTTACAAGCATATCCATGCCAGAAGTGCTTAAGCAAAATTGTCATGTAAAACAGAAACACCTATCATTATTGTGCTGGTTGTGTGTGTGGACAATTAAGTGAAACTTGGAGAAAAAAAAAAAAAAGTGTGCTTTCCTGCCCAGAGGATGTAATGAAAAGTTTTACTGTGTAGAGCAGGATGGCTCTAGTGGTTATGCTGGTTTTATTGACAGTTGTCCTCAGAGGCACCCAGAAGGGCATTGTTCAGCCCTCCCTGGAGGGCACTGGCACACCTGGACTTCCCTGGCTCATCCTAGCTGCCTTTTCACACGCATCTCACTCCTATTCATCCTTGTGTGTCAGTCTTAGGAGATGGCTACTCTGCAGAGAGGCTCACCTAAGAAATTTTCCTTTAATTTCAAGAGTAGCAAATCTGTCTCTTAGATGCAGATTTTTCAGCAACAAGTCACCACCTTATCTTTTGTCTTCATCAGCAAGTGATAAAGCTCTGCCAAGACCCTGACAGCAGTTTTGCAAAGGGCATTCATGGTCCAATTTTGTGCCAGCATGGCATGAAACCAACCCAGTAGATACTACTTTGCAAATGAGCAACAGCTGTGGCTCTACAGCTCTTTGGTCCATGTTATATTACAGGACCTCGGTATGTATGTCAAGGAACTGCTCTTATGATCTGGGAGCACCCACATCTAGATGAAGCAGTCTTTGAGCTCAGTATGTCAGAAGGACATTTTCTTATGGATCTCTTATGGCTGTGATATGGACTGCAACTCTGTGGCACAGAAGTCCTCATTTCCCCTCTCCCCACCCCCGATCAGGTGTAATGACACATCATTCTTTTCACTGGCAGCTGATAACAGGAACAGTGTCTGAGGCCAGCTGCTGAGATGATTAGGATAAACTTTCCCTACATAAACCTGAATGTAGCTGGTACCTGGGAGTAAAAAATCCCCATCTGCAGAACATTTGAAGTAATGTTCTGGAAGGACTGGCACTTAAAACACAGAAAAGACAGTATGTCAGAAGGGAAACAAAGGTAATGGAGAAGAAGGAGAGGAACACATTTTTATACTAGAGAAAAACTGTTTAGCTGTGGGACCTGTCACATCAGACCTGGCTGATCACAGTTAAGGATTATGATTCATACAAAAGTGAATGAATTGAAGAGGAAAGGTATTGTATAGCACAAAGATGCCAATCTGGGACCCATGTATAACTTACAGTGAAGAGTAAGAGTCAGAGAAGATTATGTTTCATCTAGATCTGTTACTGAAGTACAGCCAGAATCCCCTTGCTGTCCTGGAAACTTGATCTATAGATGTTTTATGCTCTACTTACTACTCATATCTCCAGAAGTAAACAGTAAAACCAGGCTCTGTGTATGGGCTACAAAAGACTACGACGGCACCATAGGAGTTTCATCCTCCATCAAAGGAGCTTAAAACAGTTGTGCACTCCTTGGAGAGTCTAGCACATGGCAAAGCCTGGCTGATCAGATTTAAAGATCATCTTTGTGCCAGACTGTCAAACAGCATCTGGAGCTACAGCAGCTAGACCTATCCTTCCTACATGCTCTCTGTCCACATTTCACACAGTGAGATAAGGACACTTCACTGTACTGTGATCCCATCCATCCCATTGGGTGGACATTGTGCAGCCTTCAGGCTGTATTTACAGGCTCACAAGTGTCAGGGCTATCAAAGCTGGTCTTGAAGAATGATTTCAGGGCCATGCTTACCAGACCATATAGACTCCTCCAAGCTATTTCAGACTTCTCAAGCCCAGTGTCCACTACTGGTGGAGGTGCAGTTTGGGTTGTGGCTTGGCCTCTTAGCAACTGGAAACCAGTAGAAGTTTTCATATTTGAAAAGTAGCCTGGGAGCTCAGATGAAAAAGCTGTGGCCAGGGACTACTTACCACTTGGAGTGGACTGCTGGGAAATGACAGAATTGCTGCCAGAGATTGGTCTCTAGTAAATTTTGAAATCTAAGTAGTTTCACATGCTGTGCTAAATTTTCATTAATAAGGATGTTTATTGCAATCTTCCCACAATTTTTTAGAGTGGACCAAAATATGCAGCAGCAGGGGTTCATTTCTTGCTTGTTTGATTTTTAAAGTTGGTTAAAATAAAATGCCCACTTTTTAGAGGCAATTTTTCTTGTCCCTGCAATAAAGAAAAGGTTGTGCTTGGTCTTAATGAATATAATATAAGAGTAGATTTTATTTTTTGTTATTAGTCTATTTTTTAAGTCTTAAAATTCTACCTAGATTCTAGCTCCTAGATTAAATAATTCTGGTCTGCCATGCCTCATTTCAAGTGCCCTTGAATCCTGGCCTAGAATAAATGCCAATAAAAGGGACTGCTAACTCGCTGCTCATCCACACATTTCATTCACAAATTTGTTCTCAGCTCTGTGAATAAAAGTAACTGTATGGGACTATTTGCACTTTTATACACACTTTATACATGAAAACAATCTGTCTGTTTTTTTTCCAGAATGTCTTTTCAGTTAGAGAGGAAACCAGTTTGAGGTGTTGATGCTTTCACTTTCATTCCTGTTGCTGCAGAATGCTCTCTCTAGTGGTTAGGAATCATACTTTAAAAAATATCCTTAAAGTTATTTAATTTCACATTGTAGCTCCTTACTTCTGATTAGAGTTCCAATTAAAAGTATTTCAGCCTGAAACATCTTAGGGCTGCATCTCAGCCTTCATCTGGAGACAGTGGGCCACATGTTGATCCAGCTGTTCATACACAGGTCAATTCTGCAGGCTTTCTGCAAAATCAATTTTCATTTAATTTGGCATATTGAGGTCTGAATCAGATACTTTTCTCTTTGCAAGTTCATATAAATTGCAAAGAACTTCAGGCACTACCACATTCAGGGCTCAGATATTTAAAAATTGATCAGTATAAGTTTTACCGGGGGTAAGATTTTTGCCCAAATAAACTGGATGATAAACATGTGGAGTAATATTACTGGAGTTTTGGTAATAGTTTTTCTGAGAGGTACCATATACTAATATGTATCCAAGCATCATACCTAGGCAACAATATAGGTCCCGGAGAAGGTGCCAAAACAAAATCCATTAATGGGAAAACTATACACCACCCAATACCAATGTGGAAAAAAAAAAAAAAAAAAAGCAGATTTCCACACATGGTACAGCTGAGTTGTGAAACTCACATTGTTGAGGAAGTTTTGAGGTCCACAGTTATAAGTGGGTTTCCAGAATAGACACAACATTCATGGTTGTGTTGGCAGCAGTTAAACATGATGGGCAGCATGCCATCAGTCTCCCGCTCTGGCAGCCTCACAGTCTCTGAGCCCCAGGGGCAGGAAAGAGCCAGCACTGGCAAGGTGTTTTGCTGTTAAGTGCTTTCTTTCATCATCCAATAGTGGCTACTGATGAAAGTGGGAAGAAGAGCTAGACAGAGCTTTGGTCTGAGGCTTGGCTTCTTTGCTATTTTGTGGATGGCAGGAGGAATGGGGAAAGTAGGCTAGGACCCTCCTGTAGAAATCTGGGATTTTCTCTCCTTGTTCAGCATCATGCTGGGCACATTCATGTCCTGTCTTGTGTCTCTTTACTATCAGAGACTAGGGATAATACTTCCTTACTTCACACTGGTAAGATGGCAGTTAATCCTGTTAGTAGCTGTGGTGTGCTCAGACAGAGGGGAAATGAGGACTATATAGCCACCCACAATGCCCAGTTGTAGCAAAAATACAACCTTTTTTTGATTATCCACCAAACCCTGAGGAACTCATGGAAAAGGGTCAAGAGCCTATAAATTGAACTAGAAAATCCCAGCTGAGAAAGCAACAGAATATTGGTTTCCCTTTCCATCACCATCTCCATACTACTTAATAAAAATGAGAGGTAAATAAACCAAGTAATATTTGCTCAATGTCTAACAGTTTAGGAAATTATCTCCTTCCTGACCCCATAAATGCATATCATAATCACTATAATTACATAAAGATATTTCTTCAGTCACAGTGAAAAGTATGGTGATTTCTCATGGGCTGTCATCTTGAAAATATCACAGCATAAAAAGCCTTATTTTAAATTATTTCACTTGGACAAAACAGTTCCGTGTCTTGATCTCCCCAACAGAAAATTACTAATATCCAGGGATAATATAACAACTAGTTCAGGCTTTAGGTGAGTTTTATATTTCATTATTCACACAAGTAGAATGCATGGCAGTGGGAATTTCACTCTTGGGGACACTCAGTTCCTGATCGTTATCATCAGGAAAAATTCCATCTATATTCTGTGGAGAAGTCAGGGTAAAAGATTTTATTTCAGAGTAAGTGAAAATATTGACAATTTACTGACAAAGAATCAAAATCAGGAAAGAAGTCTTGTACTTCAGAATCTAAAGAACATGGGTGAAGTTCTGCTTACAATGGAATCCAACACTGGTTAAGCACCAGAACAGGTTCCTTTAGGAGAAGGGAGATGATCAAGACAGACAGCATCACTTCAATAAGGGCAAGTCCTTCCTAACAAACCCAGATACCTTCTATACTAGAGTGACTAGTGGACAAGGGCAGAGCTATGGATGTCATCTATCTGGACTTCTATAAGGCCTTTGACATCGTCCCTCATGACATCCTTCTCTCTAAATTAGAGAGATATGGATTTGATGGGTGGACTGTTCAGTGAGTAAGGAATTGGTTGGATGTTTGCATTCAGAGGGTAGTGGTCGACAGCTTGATGTCCAGATGGAGACTGGTGACAAGTGGTGTCCCTCAGGGCTCTGTACTGGGACCAGGGCTGTTTATTATCTTCATCAATGACACAGACAGTGGGATTGAGTGCACCCTCAGCAAGTCTGCAAATGACACCAGGCTGAGTGGTGTGGCTGACATGCCTGAGGGACAGAGTGTCATCCAGAGGGACCTGCACAGGCTGGAGAAATGGGCCCATGTAAACCTCGTGACATTCTACAAGGCCAGGTGCAGGGTCCTGTACCTGGGTTGGGACAATACTCAGTATAAATACAGGCTGGGAGATGATGGGATTTAGAGCAGCCCTGCAGAGGACTTGTGGTCCTGGTGAATGAAAAGCTGGACATGAGCTGGCAATGTGCACTCGCAGCCCAGAAGGTCAAATGTATCCTGGGCTGCATCAAAAGAAACATGGCCAGCAGGTCAAGGAAGGTGATTCTGTTCCTCTACTCTGCTCTGGTGAGACTTCACCTGGAGTACTGTGTCCAGCTCTGAAGTCCTCAGCACTAAGACATGAACCTGGTGGAGTGGGTCCGGAAGAGCACCACAAGAATGATCAGTGGGCTGGAACACCTCTCCTATGAAGAAAGGCTGAGAATGCTGTGGTTGTTCAAAGTGGAGAGGCTCAGGGCAGACTTTATTGTGGTCTTTCAGGACTTAAAGAGGGCCAATAAAAAAGGCAGCAACAGTCTTTTTAGCAGGACCTGTTGCAACAGGACAAGGGGTAATGTTTTTAAACTAAAAGAGGGTAGATTCAGACTGGATATAAGGAAGAAATTTTTTACAGTGAGGGTGGTGAACAGTGAGGCAGGTTGCCCAGAGAGATGGTAGATGCCTCATCCCTGGAAACATTCAAAGTAAAGTTGGATAAGACTCTGAGCAACCTGATCTAACGGAATTGTCCTACTCACTGCAGGGAGGTTGGATGAGATGATATTTAGCGGTCTTTTCCAACCCAAAACGCTCTATGATTTATGATTCTATGATAAGATGTTCAGGTAACTCTTTCAAGACCGAGGGCTTTTTTTAAGAGGCCTGTGAAGGACTGCTTTAGCATTTTTTATTTATAAGCATGATGCAATAATAGTAGAAAATATGAGACCAGCCTAAAAGTAGCTTTTGAAGGGAGTAAAGTGTTCATTTTCCATGCAATTCCAAGTTCTAGAATTAGGTAGAAAAGGAAAGTAAATGTTCATTTGCCAGGTTGATGCTTTAGCCAAGCCACTTGGGTCTTTGTTAATAATTGTGGACTGTGACTTTCTCTGTTAAAAAATCTCCTTCTGGAGCCAAGCAGATACCCCAACACAACTCTTTTCCAGGCCTGCAAGAAATAACAGCTTCAATGGGGGAGAGTAGGGGGAAACTAGCTACAAATTGTGCCCTAACAGCAATACACACTATATCAGTTCTAAATGTTGAGTA
This sequence comes from Ceryle rudis, assembly GCA_033439905.1. NCBI lineage: Eukaryota > Metazoa > Chordata > Aves > Coraciiformes > Cerylidae > Ceryle > Ceryle rudis. Next base: position 150,398 of record JAAGNO010020660.1, on the reverse strand, counting down.
TGATGAAATTGAGTTGTACTATTTCTTGTGATTCATAATGTGGTAAGTCAGAATTTACAGTATTTACAATCATAGAATCTTTCAAATTGGAAACAATTCTGGATGTCACCTAGTTCAGTTTCCCTGCACAAAGCAAAGCCAGCTTCAAAGCTAGATCGGGCTGCCTAGGTCTAGTATAGTCTTGAAATTGTCCAAAGATGTATTTCATATTTTTCAAGAGAATTCAGATATTTCAAGATATTTCATAATATCTCTGGGGAAGCTGTCCTACTGCTTACCCACTCTTGTGACAGAATTTTCCTTGTTGCAAATTCTGATCATTGCTTCTTGTCCTTTTGTGATGCACCTCCAAGAAAGGTCTGGCTCCCTCTTAATCAACTCATTGAGCATTTAGATACAACAGTTAGATCCTTCTTTAGCCTGCACTTCTCAAAGTTAAAGAAAACATACCTCTTAGCATCTCTTCATTCTTTGTGTGCTCCAGCCTCCTAATGATCTTGGTGGCCCTCCACTGAATGCAGTCACTTGCTAGTATCTCTTTTGTTACTGGGGAGCTGAAAACTTGTCATACTATTGCAGATATGGACTCACTAAGGCTGAGTAGAGTGGACTAATAATTTTTCTGGACCAATTAGCAGCTGCTTGCTACTGAGTCCAGGATGTGGTGAACCTTTGTAACTGAAAGGACACCCTGCACACTCTTGTTCAACTTCTTGTCCACCAAGTCCACCAGATCTTCTACAGATGCCCTAGCAGGCAATCCCATCTTGGGGTCATTCTCTCCCAGGTGTAGGACTTCGAATTTTTTTTAGTTAAATTTCTTGAGATACTTATAAACCTGCCATCAAGGTCCCTTGGTGGGACCTTCAGCTTTACCTTCCCTTTCAGCTTTACAACTTCAGATAAGAATTCATTGATATACTCTATGAAATTCCCTCTACTAATTACCACTTATTCCTAAAACTAATTTATACAGTACATTGGGATCTAGCAGTAATCTGTGAAGATCTGTATATCTCCAGGATTAAGATTAACACTACCTTCAGTTCAAGCATTGTTCAAATTAATGAATAAAAAGCATTAACTTTCTTCTCCTCTGGTCTTCTAGCTCAGGAAAAACAATAGGGCCAAGCAAAGTCTTTCCATTCACTGGGTTTCCATTGTCAGATATTTGCCATGTGTTCAGCCAGTTTCTTGGCTTGTGTTTCTAGGACCCAAGACTCCCAGGTGGTCTTTCCATTCAGTTACTCAACAGGGTGGAATTAGTTTCTGTGACAAGCTGGAGGTGTCTTCAGTCTGGCATAGCCACAGGCAAAATACACTAATATGAAACATTCTATTTCAACATTATGCTAAGCAATACATGTTTCCCAACTTCCTTTTTGAGCTGTCAAGTAATTTCTGGAATAATAAATTTTTTAGAACTTGGTTTTAGTTTTGTCAAAATCCTCAAAGTTTTATCTCCATCAGACACTGCATCTGTCATCTTCATTGGAATATTCTATTTATAGTCTCCAAAAAATCTTATAAACCAACAGTAGGAGAATAAAGATTGCTCTCATTTCCACCATGATGTTACTTTCATCCTCAGTAATATTCTGCAGCTTCCTTTCCTTTCTGTACCATAGCAGAGTTTTCTAAATTTCTTTCAAAATAGTTTGGAGTGGCAGGAGACAGATAAGTTGCAGAAAATTCAACCAAGTTAGTTTAGGATGGAGAGAATATGTGTCAAAAGGATGAAGGAGAAAGGGTGAAGGTCTAAGTCTTTCCTTGTGTGCGTATGAACCATGAAAAAGACAAGAGCTGCAGCTGCTGGCACCATCACTGATAACATCTTCCATCTGCACTAAGGCAGGATCCAGATGAGAAAATTTGGGAAGCTCTGACCTGGAGAACAAAACCAACAGAAAGCTTATTTAAATCATAGAGTGGTCATAATAGTTCACACAAAGGCAAAACAAGGAGTGTAAATAAAGGACACTATTACCATCATGTGAGTTCCACTCTCTTGAACCGACCCACTTACTTTCAGGCAAACTTGGCAAATCAAACAATAAACTCTAAACTGTGGCTATTTTATAGTGAGCAAATTGAAACAAATAATATGCTCTCACAAAGAACTAGTCATGAACCATTTTCATTGTACATATTACCAGTCTGACAAGAAATCAACATTATTTGCATTAGCAGTTTTAATCCATTTTACTAGTAGAATTTCATAAACCTGTAGGGGTCAGTAACCAGGAGCTCCACCTTACAGCTGCCAGCAATTTCATTTGTCAACCTCTTTGGAGGCTGCTGTTGGCTCATCATAGTGAACCACTGCAGGTTTAAGATTCCTTTACTTTCTGGTGTTACAAACAGTGGATAAGGAACTGGGGCAGGGGGCAGCTTTCTATCCCTCATTTTCTTTAAGAAAAAATCAGCAGGGGACTATAACTTTTATTTTACTATTGACTTAGAATAAAGGAAGTTGAGCTTCCTCTGATTTTCTTGCTTTGGCTCCTGGATGACACAAAAAACCATCACAAATTGTTAATTTTATTTGCATTTGAACTAAGATTAAACAAAAGCTCTCTTCCTCTATTTAAGACTGAACTGTGATGCCAAGATTTTTTTTTTTTTGTATTCTTAGTACTGCCCATTACTTCCTCGTGGTGTGTTTGCTGTTTCATCTTTGTTTGTAATGCACTTTTTTTTTTTTTTTACAATAAAATTGTGTGTTATATAGTAAACAAGGCAAAGACTTCTAAATATGTTGGGATAGGACAAGGGGCAATGGTTTTAAACTAGAGCAGCGTAGATTTAGGTTATACATTAGGAAGAAGTTCTTTACTGTGATGGTGGTGAGACACTGGAAGAGGTTGCACGGGGAAGCTGTGGACACCTCATCCCTGGAAGTGTTTAACAGAAGGTTGGATGAGACTTTTAGCAACCTATCTAGTGGGAGGTGCCCCTGCCCATGGCAGAGGGGTTTGAATTAGATGACCTTTAAGGTCCTTTCCAACTCAAGCCATTTTATGATTCTATGATTCTTTGATTGATTCTATGAAATATGTATTTTTGACCCTTCCGTATGTGTTTTGGTGAAATCTATAACACCACCAGTTTAGTCATTAGATTGTGCCAAGAAGTACTAGCATGCAATAGCCTAGCCAATAAAATGAGCAGTGGATTTAGATGTTCAGATTAATACAGCAGTAGAGAGGCATGTTGCTTGCTCAAGCAAAAAATATGTAGTAGGTCTTTGTTCACAAAAATGGCAGGCTTTTTAATTAGTAAGTTTAGGAGCATTGTAATCTAGAGAAGAAAATCATGTCATTCTTACCACATTTGCTTTAACTTGGCCAGCCCTGATTTCATCAGGCAGTTGGACTAGAAGTTCATTGTATGTCCCTTCCAACTGAAATAGTCCTATTCTATATCCAGGTGTGTAGGAATAAGAAGGATAAAGTAAAGTTCTCTTGCAAAAATACGGTTCCTTCTTTTTTCTTATCTGCTTCAAAACATTCTGCAAATTAGTGGAAAACACTTCTAAAAATCTGTGTGGCAACACTCTACCCAAAAAGCAACTACTCAATGCTACATTCCTAACTCGCAAAATAAACTAAAAGAGGACTTTTACAACTGCACTAGTACTGCATATCCCATAAAGGGAAGGAGAGTTTCACTCTCTGGACACCACTAATAAGGAGGCTGTGCAGATCTTGGGCTAAAAATTATAATCAGAGCCTCAGTCTATTTGCCACAGTTCCTTATCTGAGACAGAGGTCAGATGCTAGGCTCTGCATCATTTGTCCATATTAGAAAGTTCTGCAGTAGTCAGGTCATCGGACATTCCTAGACTGGCTTCTGCATTAGCTTGGTTGTTGCAGACAGCCAATTACATCTATCCAGGTAGTTATGCTCTAAAAGGATCATGATGGCCCAGTTCCTAGTTTGAGCTCTCTCCAAGCAGCTTCCTTTCTTAATCTTTATGTGTGGGACAATTTTTTCCAAGAAACTTATAAAAGTCTGTATTTTACATCATATAAATCCTTGAAAGACGACTATTTTCTGAACTAGATTTCTTTGAAACATATGATTTTCTAAGGGCAGAGGTCTAACATGATACAGATGAAAGTGAACACACTGATTAAGCCTTGATCTCCTTCAGTGCATGCATAATTTCACATGCAAAATATTCCCATTGATTTAGGACTCTTCACAAACAGAATATGAAGGGTATACATGTACATAAAATTGGGGTTCATAAACTGTCATACATACCCAAAAATTTGATATTACTGTTGGGGAAATAATGAAGTAAAGACCAAGAGATCTGAGTATAAAAAGAGAAAGAAATAATAATTTATAGTGTGGGAGCCATTCTAGGCTCAAGAAGAATCACAAAGTAATGTTTTCCTGGCTATCAGAAAACTGTTAATTGACACACAAGCTTTATGCTTTGCCAGGTCACCTCTTCAACAACATTGGCTAATGCAAAACATTTTGATATTTCTCATTCCCTAAATTACTCCAATCTAAACATATCAGTGATTAAGTTTATATCTGCATTCCAAATGGCATAGTCCTCCAACTTTTTAGTTAAGCTTTCTCTTTGCAAAGGAAGTCTTATTCATTTGTATTGCAATATGACATTATTTTTGCTTTAAATAAAATGTTATTTAAGCATTTAAAAATTAACCTGCTCTTTGGAACAAGGGGACTAAACCTTTCGGAAACTCTCAATCCCTTTGTCTGACTCCAGTAAACAACGTAGACCATAAAACTTAAAAAAATTCCAGCCATTTGATCAGCTTGAAACAGCTGTCGGTTTCCTGGCAAAGCCTTCATCAAAATATATACATGTAATAATTTTTTATAATGAGAACAAATAAAATCCTGCTATTGTGTCAGAGCTCTGAGCAGGCAGACATGTCTTCTTTTTGTCCCTACAGGGATACAATTCATAGCTTCAGCTGTCCACTTCTCACTGGAAAGAGCAAGCTTTTTAATGCTGTCGACCACACCAGGTTCTTCCTGGACATCCAATCTGCATTACTGCCCGATACATATAAATAAAACAGCCCATGTCACACCTCCTGCTCATTCAAAATATGGAATACCAGGCATGAAATCTTCTCCCTACTTGTACTCAGCACCAGAACCAGGGTAAAAAAAAAAGAGTCCTTTTTTTCCTATATGAACATTCCTTGAAAATGAGCTCCCAACGCTGGGAAAATGCATTCATATGTAAATGTAACACATAAAGGAATGTGTACTTGATCAAGCAACTTTTGAAGTCAACAAACATGAATCTACTGAATATAGATAAATATACAAACAACATAACTAAGCTAATATAAACTAAAATATGGGCTTGTTTCTCTAATGATACTTCCATCTGTACTAGCAACAAAAAGTATGAGGAATAAATTAATGAATTTTGTTACATTGTTTGAAGCTTCTGGATTCTTTCAAAGCCAGTTGTTGTACTTGACTAAATCGCCAGTGAGGTTCATTAGGAAATTTTGTTTAACACCACTGTTTCAGCATGCACCAGAAGAGATGTGGATCTCCAAGGATCTTAGTCCTCACAGCAGTTGTCACTACACTGTGCTGGTTTTGTCTCGTATAGGGTTAATTTTCTTCACAGTAGTTAATATGGGGATATGTCTGGGACTTGTGCTGGAAACATTGTTGATAATAAAAGGATGGTTTCGCTGTTGCTGAGCAGAGCTTTACACAGAGTCAAGGTCTTTTCTGTTTCTCACATCTCCCCGCCAGCAAGTAGGCTGGGGGTGCACAAGGAGCCAGGAGGAGACAGCTGAGACAGCTGACCAAAGGAATATTCCATACCATATGATGTCATACTCACCACATAAAGCTGGGGGAAGAAGAAGGATGGAGGGCACATTCAGAGTGATGGTGTTTGTCTTCCTAGGTCATCATTACATGTGATGCTACTTTCCTGGAAATGGCTGAACACCTGCATGCTGATGGAAAGTGGTAAATAAATTCTTTATTTTGCTTTGACTGTGTGCACAGCTTTTACTTTGCCTATTAAACTGTCTTTATCTCAACTCAGGAGTTTTTTCACTTTTACTCTTCTGATTCTCTCCCCCATCCCACCAAGGGGGAGTGAGTGAGCAGCTGTGTGCTGTGTGGTACTTAGTTGCTGGCTGGGGTTAAAACCACAATATACACCAATAGTCCTTACTATCAACTTCTTGATATTCGCCAGCATTTCCAGGAAAACATACTCCTTTGACCATTTTAATTTTCAAACACAAGCCTCTGTGAAATGCCATGTCAAAGAGGTGAAGAAATAGTAACGACTGGCTTTTCAGCCTTCTATGAGTGGTTACTAATCCTAAATCTTTTAAGTGGTGTAATTTCTGGCTAAAGAGAACTACAGAGACTGAACAGGAATGTCAAAATCAACATGTGAGTGATGATGGCCAAGACAAAAAGATTCCATTCTTGGCAGTTATCAGTAGAAAGGGGTGTTCATTCCAGCTGAGCCTCCTTCAGTGTTGAAAAGGAAGGACGATTTCTAGTGAATTGCACAGTTTATTGGTCTGAGAGCTTCCTGCCTAACAACATCAGATCACAGAAATGTTTTTAAATTAACCTCTGCAGATCTCAAAATCCCACTCAGAGAGGAACAATTGCCAGTACTAGATCAGGTCTGCCATAGTTTTGTTTAACCAAGTCTTCAAAACCTCCAAGAATGGAGACTCCATCAGTTCTCTGGGTAACCTGTTCCAGTGCTTCTCTACCTTCTTGGGGAAAAGCTTTCCTAGTGTCCAACGTCTCAAACTGCACTTTGTGCTGTTGTTTCATGTTGTATCATCTGTCACCACTGCAAAGGGTTAGGGTCCATAATCTTTGAATTCAAGTTTTCATAGGCTGCTGCCAGACTACTCCTCAGCTTCCTATTTGCCAGCTTCCTCAACCCCTTTGCAAAGGCCATCTGTTCAAAATCCCTGACCACCACACAGGCTTCCATTTGACTTGTCCCTTTTATCACCAACCATATGAAGAGGGGGCTTAGAATGGGTTGCAGCATTCCACGTCATCTCACCAGTGCCGTGCAGAGGAGTATAATAAATTCCCACTTCCTAAGGTATATAGTAGCCCATTCTGCACATTTCCATGTTCATAATGACAGCACTTTTGGCTCATATTCAAGCAGCTTTGCAGAAAAGCCACTGGTGTCCTTGTGGAAAAGAAGCTAAACATGAGTCAGTAGTGTGCACGTGCAGTCAACCAGTTTTTGGGCTGTATTTAAGAAGAGTTTAGCCAACAGTCAAGGGAAGTGACTCTTCCCTCCTTCCAGCTCTTGTGAAACCACATGTTCTGTGTCAAATTTTAGGCTCACTCCAGCACAAGAAAGATATTTGCCTTAGAGCTCGCTCCAGTATGACAGCCACCAAGGTAGTGAGGGGGTTGAAATGCAGGATGTTTAAGGAGAGACTGAAGGAGTTGGGCTGAGTCAGTATGGAGAAAGAAGGCTGTGGGAGATATTATTGCTGCCTACATCAGTGTATTGGGAGAGTGTGGAGAGGGACACAGCCACTCTTCTCAAAGGTGCAGAAAGGACAACATTCAACAAATAAAAGTTGGAACACCAAAATTTTAACTCAATGTAAGGAAATATTCCCAACAGGAGGGTAGATAATCACTATATCAGGTTGAAGTTGTGGAATCTCCATCTGTGGAGATATTAAAAACACAACAAGTCCTTGAGCAACCTGATCTAATGGCAGAAGGTTCAACAAGACAACCACCAGAGACCGTTCCCACCTGCATGAGCCTGTAACTATATTTGCCCTCCACTTTATTCCCAAAATCCCCTGTAGCAAGACTGCTACTCACCTAGCCTGTTCCAAATCTCCCAGGTACAGATATGTACTTGTTTTGATGAAATTAATTCTGGCACAATCCTCAAGTTTCATAAGGTCGATCTGGATAGGAACTATGTCCTTTGCTGTATCATCAGCTCCTCCCTAACTTAGTTACCTCTGCAATTTGCTGGAAAGTACTTTCTACTTTATTATGCAGGTCACTGATAAAAATACTGAAGAATATCGGCTCCCTTATCAACCCTGGAGTACTTTGTTTGTTATTGGCTGCCATCTGGGCATAGAGCCATTGAGTGCTACACTTTGGGCCTGGCAGCCCAGCCAATTTTCAACTCACCCAACTGTCTGATCACCCAGCCCATACATTCTTGGCTTCTAGATAAGAGCTCCAGGGTAAAAAATCTTACTAAAGGCATATCCACCTCCCTCCTCTCATTCTCATAACCAGTCTTTTCACTACAGAAGACAATCAGTATGGCTGTTTCTGATTACCTCCTTGTCCTGTTTGAGTTTAAAAGTGGCTTCCAAGAGAAGACCATGCACCGTGATCTTCACAGGGACTGAGGTGAGCCAGCAGCTGTCAGCATTCCAGATGCTCTTTATTTGCCATTCTTGAATATGACTGTAATGTTTGCTTTTTCCATTCATCACAATTTTTCACAGACAATACACAGGAGACTTGCAATCACAGCACATCCAGCAAGGCTGCAACTATAGCAGCCAATTTTTTCAGCACTTTTCACTCAGTCCCAGGAATATGAATATGTCCATCTGAAGTCGTTTCTTACTCGTTCACCCAGTGCTGGCTGCTTCCCAAACTATTCTGGTACTTTCAGGGATCAGGGAGAAGGAGCTACTCATGCTAAGCAAGGTAAAAGAGGCCCTGAATACTTCAGCCTTATCCACAGAATTCACTCTGTGTTCTCTCTCATACATGAGAAGCCCTATATCTTCCCTTTACAATTCATCCTTATTGCTCCATTTAATAAAGCTATTTTTAGCTTTTTCTGGGTTTTAACTTTCCTAATGTTGTCCTTACCTAATTTCTACTTTTAGTACCTTAGCAAAGCTTTTATATTATTCCTTTGTTGCTTTTGTTTCCACTCCAAACGTGTTCACTGTATTTTAGTTCACCAAGAAGCTCCATTTCAGTTAAAACTTCCAGTTTTCCCACACAAAGGTATAGCTTGTTCCTGATCCCTCAGAGAGTTCACTTTGAAGGAGTCATCCGTCTCTGTTGGGCTTCCTGTCCCTGAATGGCTGCTTCCCAGAGGATTTTGTTTAGCAATTTCTTAAATAACCAGGTATGTTCTCTGAGAGACTGAAGCCCTAGATCTGCAGTTTTATTTCCAGCCTTCCTCCAGATCCTGAACTCCACTGCCTTGCACTCCCTGAAACCCAAGATGCCACCAGTGACCACATTTTTCGTCAGTCCTTCTCAGACTCTGAACAGCAAGTCCTACAGAACAACACTTCTGGCCAGCCTCTCTAATGTTTGCATGGTAAATGTGTCACCCACACAATCTAACCTTGGGTTGTTTACAGGAAGCCACATTGTCCTTACAGCAGCTGTTTGGACAGTTGAGCCCACCCATAATGATAGGTCCCCACAGGTAGGACGTTTATAAAAGATGTCCCATTTTTTATCTTCCCTGCATATCACTCCTCAATGTCCTGTTTGCCCTTCCTGGCATATTCTCTGTCCCATGCAAACAGTCCTCAATAGAGACTAGACATTCCCCGCCTTTTGTCTCCACAACTCTTGATTTCCTGGTTCACTAGGAGGAGTCACTAGATACACCAACGCATCAAGGACAGTCAAACGTGCCAGAAATTGCTCACTTGTCACCTTGTTGGCAACACTGCCCATTGGATTGACTCAGCTGTTCTGGTGAGCTATAAATAAATCACTTGGCACTTTTTTCTGACTTTCTCAGCACCCCTAGTATATTAGCAGTATTCACTCCAGCAGTAAATCAGGCAATATGGGCTAAGGCAAACACTAAAAACATCCTTGGCACATCAGTCTCTAGAAGATAGTCCATACAGAATTTAGAACTGGAAGAACCAATTTACACAAAATACACACATATCAATGAAAGCATATAAAAGTAGTAATCAGTGAATAGCTTATACACAAATATTCTCAGGAGCAAATGGGATTTTTAAAGTGTATTAAAATATATGATATTTGCATATAGTTCATATTGATCTAATCTGCAAAGGTACATTAAGGCATTCAGCTTGCAATCTTCACAGTAAATTTGTACTCTTCACCCTTGAATCCACAACATAACGTCAGAGATTGAATTCTTTTTGTTACAGCTTTAAGATTCATGCAAGCAACAACTGAAGTACCATGCCAAGATCTTAAGTCTTTGTTCTATTAAATTCTACTACTTTAGGGTGGAGTAAATCTCACTTTATTTACATCTTTTCTTTGTTTTAGCTGCTGTGACTTACAACTGCCAGATTATTTGCATTAAACATTATTCATAATAATACTATGCATTTGTATGAGCATCCATATATTGAGTATCTTACAGATGGTATTAATTGCAGCAATTAAAGTAACATTGCTTTCAGTTTGGTTTAAAATATTTATATTTTCTTCCTGTCATTATATTATCCATTACAACTGCTGAGCAAACAAGCTCTATGGTAAAAATTGTCATACTAAAAAGTACTGGTTTCGTAAATGCAATGTAAAACATTTGGACTTCATTTTCTTCCAGACACATTTTTTACTACTTCATTTTTGAAAGACTGTCCCATGCTCTATCTTTCATATTTGTTTCTGCTCTGGAACATTATTCATTTACCAATAAATTTATTATAAAATGGAGTTTGGAATCCTTGTATTTTGTAATTTTTAAAATTCTTTTCTGAGTTCACCTAGAATTTCACATTAATGTCTCAGTCAAATATTAGCAATTATTTGGAAGTCAACACAAAGATAAATGTTCAACTGTAAGCAGAGTACACTATTTAACTCCTCTTTGTTGCCCCAAAACAGTGAGTATTGTATCAGCAGAGCTGTATCAAGACATCTATTTTTATTTCACTCCATGTTTTAAAACCAGTATTTTGGCTTCAACAACAACAACAAATTAGTATTTTTATCAGCCATTCTTTTAGTAACAAATATGATATGACAACCAATCCTTTACAAGATATTTTTAGGTTTATATACAACCACTCTTTTATGCACAAAAACATTTGCAGAAAATGAAAGTTTCCATCATACAAAAAAACCACCTTTTAGTTTCTCATAAAATATAAGGCATCCCACTTTTTAAGAGGTGATTGAAGACAGCTTCTATTAGAAGCACTGGCATTTACCACCACTATGAACCTCATCACACAGCTGTAGCCCTCAATATGCTTTGATACTCTTGGCCACATGTGGTTTACAGTTAGCCTCCAGCTTCTAGACTCAAGGTTGATGTTAGAAAAAAATGGTATCAGAAAGCTTTGTTCTTAAAGGCCAAAAATGGTCTTTGTGTAAGCTGATTCTATAGAGGGTCCTGCTCCTGCATCTGCCACCAGCATCCTCTGTGATTTGTGGCAAGTCACATTCCTCATTTTTATTTTCTGGATAATAATTCTCTTTTGTCTCCCTACTTGCAGTGCATTCTCTTTATGGTAGAGACCATCTCTTCCATAGTGTAAGAACTGTACCCAGTGCACAAAACAGCATTTGCTGGTCCCCAGTCAGGCAGAAATTTGACAGCAGAAATACAAATCTGCTGTCTTCCAGGCCCATGTCAAATACACAGTCTAAGTTGTAAAACTTAAAAAACCCCCTGTATCAGTGGGTAAATGTAAGCCGTATCAAACTAGATATTTTCCAGCTCCTGACCTTGAACCTTTTCTCAATCTCAGACTCTGCAAACCAAATTATTTTTAGCTTCAAAACCCTTGGCTAATTTATTTTCATTTTGCTTCAGCTTTGTATGCCTTTGTGCTTCCGGTTTCTGGCAACGTTTATGAACAAGAATGCCAAAGTCCTCAATTCAAATTGTATGCTTCACCAAATGAAAAGGGGAAAACATTCATAATCATGCAATGCAGTCTTCTCTCATGAGTCTTCTGTTCTCATGAACTTTGTAGGACAATTTTGGAAATGCAAAAGTTCATCATTTAAGAGACATCAGATAAGGAACCAAGCTTCTGGGATTCACCCATTTGTCACTAATTCCACTTCCTTCTGGCAATAAAGCAAGACTGCTGAAGGCAGGAAAAAAAACCAAAGAGAGAAAGTCCAGAAATTTTAAAAAATGGAATGAGAAGATCCTTGAGAAGACGTAAAAGAAAATTCTGGATAAAAAAAACCAAACCAAACCAACCAACCAAACAAACAAACAAAAAACCCCAAATTACAATAGGATGTACTTCAGAAGGTAAATTGTGAAGAAGGTGAATTGTGGAGAAGTAAAAAGGGATGAATTACTAAGATAGTCATCTAAGTGGATAGACATCAGTGCCTTGCTTTAGAAACCAGAATAGACTTAGATTGAACACCTCAGCTTATACAGCTAAAGCTGAGGTGAATGTTGCCTAAAACATTTCCTTTCTTATAACCTTTCTATTATTTGTCATATATCACTAATTATTTTGTTCAGCAGTATTGGTAGTATTTAAGGATCCTTGTTTTTATACAAAGGTAATGGATAGAGTATTTAAAACAGGTCTCTGCAGTTGTGATACTTGTCCATCAAAACTCTTGTTCATAGTACAAGCTACTATTAAAACTTGTAGATAAGCATTTTATGTTTGAGTACTGTACTACAACATACAGGGGAACTTAAGGTAGTTGCTTAAATAACAGTGTAGCAAAAAGGAAAAAAAGGTATTCAGGTTAGCGTAATTCACTTATATCACATTATATACTGATGTACTGCAGTGTTCCTGTGAACTCACACCATGCCCTTTGCACTGCTCTAGCTATTTGAAGTCTCTTGATATAAAGACCCTTATAAAATTTCCATTGTCTTGGAACTTGGAATTACAGCCACTTTAATAACATGGTTCTCATGTTATCTAATCAAATGATCATAATCTTCTGAATTTTCACAACATTGCACAACTTTTAAGCCACATGACTTTCATCCATTTGGTGGATGTTAAGGCAAAAACCTCACATACCCTTTTGAAACTGTACACCTCTAAAGTGCTATTGTTAATCATGTTCTTGGGTACCTGATGGGTGCCATTTCTTAATGGCAATCTAATACATATACTAAATATACATCAGTCTATGAAATACATATAGATGTCTATATAGAGACATAGCTGAAAATACTGCATATGGAAATAAATATAAATAGGCAGAGGTATGAAATATATATATTACTAAGTTCTGATGAAAATTATATCTAATATTCTCTTAGATTTGACTCGAATCAACCACACAAAATGTGTCTGCCTGGTTGTCAGCATTGGTTGTGACCTTTAACATTTACATCGAGTAATAAACAAATGGCTCAGACATTCAAAGCCCAGAGTGCCTGACAAATATTGGGCAAAAAGTAAATAGAACTGCCAGTCTCATACCCTGTCTAGAAGCAGCCACTTTGAGCCTGAGACTCTCTTCCCTTCTTTCTTAAAACACTGACTTCTCTTCTGAAAAACAAGACAAGCTCCAGCCTACTATTGCAAAGTGGCCACAAAATAGCTCTTAAGGTTAACTAGCAAGTTTTCCTCTCAGCTGCTCTTATCATATCTGCTCTTTAACAAAGAGCAACAGCAAGCATTTTTCCAAAAGACTGATTTATGAGTTTCTCAGATACCAGTCCATCTGTCTTTCCCTTAGGTAGTATTTATATGAGAAACAGCCTCCAAAACTGCTGGGAGGATCCCAGAAGTTGCCCTCACACACAGAGTTCCACACAACCAGCTCTTTTCTCCTGTTACCCAGCAGCAATTTTTGCGAGAAGAACATTAAAACCATCAGTTAATACTTGAACCATTTTCCCTCCATTGTGAACAACCTCCGTCTACTGTAAAAGAGAATGCTGCACCATTTGCTGGCATTCACAGAAATGACCCTTTATTAGAGATACCCAATCCATGTTGCAGAAATACAGGGTGCTGGATGAGAGCCAGTGTCCTGGATCCAGTAAGCCTAACACCAAGGTAATACAATTCACAGTAAGAAAAATCTTATCACCGACTACCTTCTTTTTCAGCCTGCCATAAATTTGTGTGCTTTAGGGAAAACATTTTAATTTCTGCCCTTTCAGAGACAGATTGACCTGCTCAGATGCCAGGAATTTAACTAATGGCAAGCAAGGTGCCGAGGTGGTCAGCGGGAGCAACAGGCCTGCCCCACTCTGGCTCTCCAGACAACATCTCCTGTGCCTGGCAAGGCATTCCTAGGAAAAAGTTTCCACTAAATATACACTTTTTCAGTGAAATGCAGTTAGGAGAGATTGTTCCTTCCCTTAATTACTTCAGCTTTATGCTTAATGCTCAGTGGGATGCGTCCAGGTCTTGCGGACTCTAAAAAGCTCATGAGCCAGCCACTACTTTGAGATGCATCTGTCTGCACTTAAAAGGATGGTGCCAAAAATAGCAAAGATTTAGTTCTCTACAGCCAAGATTTCTGAGAACAGAGATCAAAAAGAAGTAATTTTTGACATCAGAATGAGTCAACTCCAACAGATGAGGCAGATTGAAATAAAAGATTAGAAAACAAAACTGCCCTTTGGCATGCAGGTCCTTTTCACCAGTCTTCTCTCAGACCAACAGCTTTCTCCTGGGACCCTGCATTGCAACAAGCACTGGGCAGCCTGTGTGCATCCACTGAGAAGGTCTTCTTCCCATCACAATGTGTGTGCTTGCTCCCTAGCCTCTTGGAAAACTCCCAGTATCTAAACAGCAGGATCCTGCCTGTTGGTTTCCTCATGCTTCCACAATAATTGTCCCATCTTCTATTTCAGATGTGCATGCCTTGATAGTCCAGGAGAAATCTTCTCCTCCCAGGAGCTCCATCTGACCCCGGGAGCAGCATTCAGGACAAGACAAGCAGCAGTCTCTTGCTATGCAGACATTCTTTCTAGCAGAAGACAGTATGCAGTAAACACATCAAGTGAATGGGCTATCACCACCACTGTTGCATTGCTTCAATGAAAGTCCACAATCATTCTCATAGCAGAGGAATGCTTCTTATGAACAAGTTAACTATTTCAGTTTCCCAAGGGTCTGCAATATTACCTGGTACCTGCATGTTTCATTTCAATTCAATTTCTTAATTTCTCACCTTTGACATTAATTCAAAACTCTGTAGTAAAGGCAGAGGTCTCAATATCACCAGCTGGAACTGAGAATCACCTTTTTTTCTCCCTTTTCCACTCATGATTTATAGCTAACAAGTTTTTAGGAGGACTGAAAACATTTTTTTAAGCATGATAGGAGGAAGTTTTTAAGTTTGCTCATTCCTTCTCTATCTTCTTTGCATCCTGTTTGCTGATAGGTACTTAAAACAAGATCAGCCTTTGATTATTGCCACAAGTAATGGATTATTTATGTTCATCTACATTATCCATGAAGGTACCTATTTGTTATCAATGTCCTATTTTGGGGCTTGTTCAAAGGATCAAGGTTTGTTTTGTTTCCTAAGCATTTTGAATCAGGCATAGCCAGACTGTCAAATTCAGTTTCTATGTTCAAAAGTTCCAATGAAAAGGGCTAAGTCTTCTGGGTTTCCTTAACTGAAAGTCTAGGTAAGTTTCATAAAGTAGTAAACTTTGATATCGTAAACATGCAAAAGATTTAAGGCACTTACTTGAATAAAGACAATAAATTCTGTACAAACACACAATTTCTCTTCCTTTTTTCTTGTGTTTCCTCCCTCTGTTTCTCTTATTTTATCTTCACATATTGTAACTCTGTTGACCAAAAAAACTTTCCTCTC
This sequence comes from Ceryle rudis, assembly GCA_033439905.1. Classification (NCBI taxonomy): domain Eukaryota; kingdom Metazoa; phylum Chordata; class Aves; order Coraciiformes; family Cerylidae; genus Ceryle; species Ceryle rudis. The sequence continues at coordinate 134,630 of JAAGNO010020660.1, read as the reverse complement.
TCTCCAAAATTCACTTTAACTGGGGAGTGTTTCCTGTTTAATTGCCTTTGTGATATATGTTCACAGATACTCCTCTGACATTTCTAAGCATATTTGAAAAGGTTGAAGTCTTTTTTACCACAGCCATATATTGTTTCTATGATTTGTCACTTATATGTAATGTCTGGTTTTGTTTCATCATCTCTTGACATAGATACATCCTGACAAACATCAGTTTTTATCCTTGTTATTTCTGATAACCAATTGTTGTTTTCCTTAGAATTATCCATTTAATTTAACTCTTAATTTCTCATATGCTGTCTCTGGTCATAAATCTAAAGTCAGTGTGTGTTTACAAAATTGACCTGTTAATTCAGCAGATTATTTCCTTTTAATTTTCAGGACCGATTCAAAATGCTGCAAATAAATATGCACAAAGAACTGCCCCAAATCTCTTCAATCCTATTATTACAATTCCACTCCAAATTCAACAGCATACTGTAGTCATTATTGGTCAGTGTTACCTTTCTCCATTCTGTACAGTGGTTCTTAATCTCTGGAACTCACTTCTATATGTAACTTTGCTTTTATGGTTATAAATGTAAACAGAATTTTTTCTGTCTTATTTGTATTCAGCTGACCCCTATAATGGAAATTTAGATATTATTCTTTATATAAATTTTATCTAATTAATTTTCATTTGTTCCATCATTTTAATAGAAT
>JAAGNO010020660.1:122419-133828 GCA_033439905.1 Ceryle rudis | reverse complement strand
ATAAAAAAAAAAAAAAAAAAAGAAACTTATTTTTATCATATAGCTTGTGTTCAGTTATAGATTCAGATAAATGTAGTGGGCTGTAACAGGGAAGATCACATATATTTTATTTCCTTGATTAGCACTGAACAGTCTGCTAGCGCCAGTAGCTTAATCAGCTTTCCACACATAATCATCTGAGATGATGCCCTCTGAAGTGCTCTAGAGTACTCTACACAGCTTTCAGCAGCAGGTCTTGAAGATCATGGTTGCTGCCCAGCTCTGTATCATCTCTTCTGGCCCACTGAGTATGTCTCAGACTCATAAACTTAAATATCTAGAAGGTAATTGAAACACTGCCAACAACATGTTCACATTCAGATGAAGTCATTCTCTGGACTCAGAGCAATGATGACAGGCTGTTAGGCACGTCTGAGACATCCTTGAAAAGTTAAGAGAAAAAAATAAATAGCATAGGCAAGAAAGAAAAAAACCTAGCCTGTGATATTGAACAACAGAGCAAAACCAAAGCCTGGAAGAGCTTCCACTCCAGTGGTGGATACCTAAAAATTAGGACAGAGGAAGTGCTGGGTGGGCACTGAGTGGTTGCCCTCATGCAGCAGCTCATCAAAGGCCTCTTGGAAGGACATCAATCAGTGCGGTGCACTGTTTGCAGGATATCAACTTCAGAGGGGTAGGATGGATAGGTGAGAGGTACTGCTGTACATGAAATACAGCAGTTCAAGTATCACAAGGAAAAAGAAACACAGTGAAATTTCTATGGGTAGAAATCCCATATTCTTAAAGCAAAAGCATAATGCTAGAAGTGTTCTGCTGAGCCCATTTTGGAGTGATGATAACAGTATGAAAAGTTCAGTGAGACTAGGGAAGCTGTGAGTTTTGAAGATTTAGTAATAATGAGAGCTTTCAGCTGTCCAGTGAAGGACTTCTTTCTCAACCAGCCAGATGCAGGACTCACAAAACATGATACTGTTCTAGAGTTGACCTTAAGTATTCACAGGGTCTCATTCAAAATATATTAATGGGAAAGCTGTTCTGCAACAATATTCACAACACAATTGATTTCAAAGATGTAATAGAAGGCAGCAGGGTAAATCAACAGACTCTCTAAAATCAGATAATTCAGAAAAAAAAAACAAAAACAAAAACAAAACAACAACAAAACAACCAAACCATACACACAAAAAAACCACCCGCTCACCCTCCCAAAAATGCAATCCAGAAAACAAAATATCTACAAGCACCCTGGAAGCTATTCAAAAACACCAGGATACTCAAGTAATCTCAATGCTGCAATTCAGAAAGAAAAAAAAAAAAAAAAAAAACATCAAATTAAAAAAGGATGTAAAGGAAAGGATGTTCAAAAAGATAGTAAAAAATACATAGGGCTCATTGGTATTCACCCAAGTGCTCTGAGTAACTCGAATGTGAAACTTTAGAGCTGCTGGCCAAGGTATGTAACCTGTCATGCAAGCAGCCATAATGCCAGAGAACTGATGATGTAACTCACATCCACAGAAGGGGCTCTGTAGGAAAAACCTGGGCACCATAGACTGAAGAGACAGATTTCCAGCCCTGGTGAAATGGTAGAGTCTATAACAGAGAACAAGACCACATAACACATGGCTAAATCAAATCTATCACAAAAGAGTCAGTGGGACTTGTGCAGAGAGAAAATCCAGCCTCACAAACTTGCTGTCCACAGATATAATATATGCAGATTTTTTAAAAGCCTTTGCAAGACTCCCAACTAAATTTATTACTGCCAGAAAGCAAAGAGAATCAGGGCTGCTCCATAAGTGGGCAAAACAGAAGTCAAGTGCGACACCAGCACTCCAGCTCAACTTCTGAGAAAGGACAGAGTAGTGACCCTAACAGGTGTCATCAACTACCCAGTGATCATCAGCTAGGGTGAAGTCAGGTGCTGAGTCAGGTCCAGGATCAGTCCAGGAAGTCCTGCCAGGAAGAACAGGAGATAGAGCAGGAGATAACCTACAGCACAGATCCAACCGTGAGACACGGTTAGAGATAAGGCTATGCCAGCAACATAATAAAACCTCAACCAGTAAGTCAGGGCAGAAGGACAAAAGGCAAGAAAAGTATTGCCCACATCATGGCTCAGGCTCAGGGCCAAGGTTGAAATGGAGACCCTAGGTCCACCATCAGAGGTGTAGGTGTGGCCCCAGGAGAAGCTGGTCAGGTCAATTAAGTCTTATTTGTGACCTCAGGCCCTGATAATTACAGAAATTAAGTCACCATAGGAAGGGAGTAAAGGTCCTTTTGTGGAATGAAAATTGTCTAGAGGAGAGAAAGAGTTTTACTAGTAGAGTCCCTTGGCAGTTGCTGCTGAGGCTGGTTTTAATTGACATCTTGAGGAGTGGCCTGATGAGAGGAACATTTAGTGAAACTTCCAAGGTCTGGCAATGATACCAAGGTCTTTCAGGTAATCAAATGCTGAGTGGGTAAAATTGGCAAGTGAGTTTCAATGGAGAAAAACAGAAGGTGACACAGAAGTAGAAATGATGTATATCATGTTTACAGATGCAGCTGTTAGGTCTGAGTTCAGTAACTCAATGTGTAACTCAAGCTTTTGGAGTCTCCTCAGCTCTCTGAAATCATAGGCACAATGTGCAGCAGCACCAGCCTAAAGGAAATTAGTATGAAACAGGTAAAATTAAGTGTATTTGTTACAAAAAGGGTAGTAAATTTTTGGAACTTATTGCCACAGGAATTTGTGGAGACAGCCATTATCAGCAAGCTTAAAAGGGGATTAAACAAATTCAAGGGCAGCAAATTCTTTAACAGATACTTTTGGGCTACAAAATGATCTCAGAGTCAGAAGTGGTTCTTTTTTTTATTGTTCTTTACGGTATTCTGATGGTTTCTTCTTGAGGTGTTGCTGTTGGTCAGGCTTTTATAATTGGTAATCTTACAATTATTTCTAGTGCATAGACATTTGCTCAAACTACTGTCATTGTTAATGACAGTGTGAGTTGAGAGCAAAAAACACAACCAGATTTACAAAGCAATAGAGGGTGGAGAGTTTGGAAGTCTGGTATACGATACAGAACAGCATAGACAGGACTGTTGAGCAGATGTACTTTAGGCCCTCATCTCCAACGATCCCTGAACTGCTGGATCCACACCGCATGTGCCTTGCTTTTTGTTGGCAGCCTTATTTCAGAAAAAAGTCTTCAAATTGCTATGGTTCACTATGATATTTGTCTCAGGAAATTCCCTGAGCTGAAATAGTTGGAGGCCAGAAGAGTACTTGGGGGAAATATCTCATACGGTTGCCCTCTAGACTTCTTGCTTCTGTTGTAAAAAGTTACTGGGTTACTCAGACCCTTGATCTAAGTCAGTGTGGTCACTCCTATCCTGACCAGTGTTCTTGCCATAATCTGTATATTGACTACAGCAACAGAACATGCTAATATTAACCTCATAATGAAATCTACTGATCTGTTGAAGTCAGACAATGGCTGGTTATATTCCTTTGCACCAGTCTGCTCAACCAGTTGGGAGTGTTAAAGAGTTTAACATTTTGAAGCAGATTGTGGAAGAGGATGTTTATGTACAAATTTGACTGTCTGTCTATCAGCAAATAAAATTTGGTTACTTTTTGGAGGTGCTATGTGGTAGTTTTAAAACTGCAATGGTTATTCTATTCATTGTTATTTTGATCTTCGAAAAGTCATGTTCTGTGACTTGCTCACATATTGTTAGGTTTAGCATATTTTAAATTGGCCCATTTTTCATCTGAATGTCATTGTGCTTATATAACATGCTGAATATAGCATTTTGTAGCTGATTAAAACACATTTAAATAACATTTTCCTTGGAATCACACACTTAAATAACTTGCAGGCCTCTATGATTACATGAGTTCACTTCTGTCTTACATCAAGACCCACTATTTCAGACACTGGGTCTTGACAAGGCTTAAGAAAGAAGTGTTGAGTCAACATACAGATGGAGAGCCAAAGCCTGGAGATACTACGTGACTTACTTGAAGTTACTCAGGAAGCAGCACTGGAACTGAATTAGTGCTAGATCTCGTGGGTCCTGAACAAAACCAAAACATTGCCTTCCCTCTTCTCACCACTTCTATTTAAGACATAGGTTCCTGTATTAATCTTCCACAACCACATTCCTAGAGAAACCCAAGGGAATCTAGCTTTTTCAGGCCTTTCTTCTGTGTGTAGGTATGCTGTCAGACAAGTGGGCGAGTCACAGATGCCATACGTCTGACTGGGGGAGGCTGTGTGGTAGCCAAAGAGTGAGGCTGCCAAACTGCTCCCTACAGACAAGGGTGAGAGAGAGAGACTGCATGTATCCAGTGAATGTCCAAATGAGGACATTAACAGAAAAACTTCTGTAGCAAGAGGTATGTGGTTTGGTTCCTCCTCTTCCTTACATCACCACAATGACTCATCATGGTAAACCAAATTTGGAACAGGACAGAAACACTGGACACATGTAAAAATGCAGTTTTATCCAAAAGCGTGTTTTCCAGACTTTCTCTGAGGTCAATGCAATATTTGCTTGCTCTGAACAATATTGCTCATAACAATACAAATATTGTTTGAACAATGCAAGACCAAACAATTCCTTTAACAATGCAAGCCATTGACAGCTGGAGAGGCTAGCAGAGTTAATGGGAGTGGAAAACTCTACCCTCCGAGACTAGTCGCTTAGTAGTGAAACTAAATGCCAAAAGAAGTATTGCCAAAGGCTAATTTTCATCCAGTAACACCCAAACCCTTCTGTAGAGGAGAGAAAGGGCTGAAAGCAGTAGTCTGAAACGTAAAGAATAGGTCCCTGGAGGAGAATGTCTCCCTTTGTTGCTTATAGAGATGACCATTTGGAAAAAGCAGCTTCCTATATGCAACTTAAGCCTTTGGACATAATCCCAGGACTTCAGGACTTTGTGAAGGAACTTCATAAACTTCAGAAGGACCCCCAGGACTCTGAGGCCACGGTGCAGCCCTCTGGATTCACACACAGAAAAGAGGTTAACCTACCAGCCTTGCAGAAGGTATGATGAGCCGTCTCTTTCTCTGATAGAGCGGCTTGGATTTTTTTCCACTCACGTAGTGCTCTCAAGTCCATTATCCTTCCACATCATGGCACATCATGTGGGATACATTAGATATTAACTAACTGTATGTCACATATTCTTCTCTGTGCCCAATCCCTAGATCATATGGGTGATTGCAAGTCCAGATAATGTGCCATTAGATGCACCTTACAATTTTCCAAGAATCTGGAAAACCTGAAGCAGGACAGAGAGACCCATCTACCCCTTTGTCTCTCATGACTGCCTATCTATTCTGCTCATGGATCGTCATCAGGTAATTCTCAGAAACAGTTCATATGTTTCCAAAGGGCACACAGCTTTTATCTGAAGACTTAAATTGTGACAGACTGCACATCCTTAGAGTATTTTAATAGTTACCTTCACAGTCAGTAGTGTCACCAGGGTTTACTTGGGTTTAATTTCCAACTGGTGGACCTTTTGTTTTCTTTTATAAGCTGCTTTATTTTTTTTTTTAAGCAAATTAAATGATCTGGAGAAGTCTGAGGAAATATTTCAATAAATTAGGGGACATGAACATATGTTAGTTACTGGATAATGTTCTTTACCTTGTAGGAGGTGATCTGAGCAATAATACTCTGAGCTGCTTCTGGGTTTCAACCTACATAGTTATGCAAAACAGCAGTGTTATGTAGTGATAACATGGCAGCTTATGTAAATTTCTGTTGCTTTTGAGGTGAGCATTAGCTCAGAAACTCAGGGTCACTGGATTACTTTATAAAAATAGAATGTAAAGTACCATGCAACAGAGAATCTTAACTCAGGACAGTCAATCCTTATCCTTCACTGCCTTTTGAAAACCACATCCTGTGACAAATTTAATAATAACACTTTTACGAGTACTCCTTAGCTCACCAGCTCAAAATTTTTATTAATTATTTGTTGTAAGTCATAAAATGAAAGAACATTTCAGTGTGTATATGCACATACAGATTTGTATAAAAAATATAGTGTACATATGTGTGTATATGGATATTTCTGTGTGGAGAGAGAACATGACAACTTTCTTAAGACACAGGACTAGAAGTTTAATTGAAAAGTTGTCTATCCAATTCTACAAACTCCTCTAACATCTCAAGGCACCTGTCTGATTCCTGTTTCCACTGAACAGAGATACTTCTCATTTGCTGGATTTACACATCACCTTTATCTCTACTTTCCCAAAGAACCTGTGCCCTATATGCCACAGCCTGCTTAAGCCTGTTTTAAACCCATGATAAATCCAGATGCTACATTCATCTCCACTTCCCAGAGACTTGATTACTTTCCTGTCCTGAATGGGGATGCAGATGGGTTACACACCTCATCCCCTGGCACTAGTGAACTGTCTTGGGCTCACAGAATAGGCATAATTGTCACTATTGATCTTTACTGAGTATTTGCTTTGCAGTGATGCTTTTGTGTGTCAGTCATGGTCCGGAACCAAAAATTGGGCCACTTTGTGTAGAAGAGAGAATAGTTATAGCAATACAGATGGACATTACTTAGTCTGATAGGCAATTCTCAGAATATCACCAAATAGCACTGAGTCTTTCAGATACTACAGAAAAGGCATATGCTAGAATACATGTACTTAACGAATTTATTAGTATATATGAGGAGGTTCTTCTCATGAGAAAAACAACTTGGGAAAATGTATGAAGATAATTCTCATAAATATGTGGTAGGAGGATGGTGATGGCTTGTACTTTAGAGCTGACAGCTGGAATAAATGGATGATACAACTGCTTCTTAGTGCAATTGGAGACAACAAGCAGAAACATTCCAAATTAGGATCCAGGATACTTTGCATGATATTTTTGGTCAGGTGCTAAAATACTGTAGTGCACTAATGTGAAGCCAAGCTGAAATCATAAAGGAGGAAATCTAATGTTTTTCATTATCTCACCAGCTATCCTGAATAATCACTCTATATGGCTTAAATTTCTGTTTAAAAAAAAGGCTTAGTCAGTGGATCCCTTCTTCCAACTTACATGACTTCCCAGCTGTACCTTCCCCCAAAAGAGCTAACAGACTATTGCTCGTGGGCAGTCTAAAGATGAGAGGTATCAGGAACAGAGAAGGGGTGACAGCTGGACCGTTCTGCTCACAATGACACCAGTGCATTGCTTAGTTGCACCTAGGGCAGCAATCTCTCAAAAATATTTACCCTAACTGGAAAGCTGGAGGACTTCTGCAGCAGTCTGGACTGCCAAAAAATACAGTGAAGAAAAGAGAGGAGTGGAGCTCAGGCTGAGAGCTGAACTCTGGCTCACTCCATGCAGAGAGGTAGCCTTGTTGCAAGCTAAGGAGGAACCTCTGATGAAGTCCTACAAACCAGTGTAACAAACTCCAAAGTAGCCCCACAGAAGTTATAGTCTTCAGCTGTCAGCAGAATTAAGCAATTTTTAAAAAGCATTCATGCACTGACCGATGCAGAATTTTGAATATACAAAACTAAACCTCAGGGTCCTTACTTAGTGGCTTACTTTGAGGCTTATATTAAAAATTGGAAGTAAAAAAACCCAGAACCCTTCACTATGCTTTGTCTTGACTCTTGCAAACTAAAAGTACCCATAAGATTGTGTTTGATATGACCCAGATTTGCCAAGGATAGCAGCCCTATTTATTTCTTCAGTTTTAGGTGGCAAAAAAGGAGGTACAGGAAACTATCAAGTAAGCACTTGCTCTGCATACATTAGTGTTCTGACATATACAAAAAATCCTGGAGCCAAAACAGAGACATGCTAACCTTAAAAATGCTGTGTTTGGTACACACATCCTCAGGCTCTTTATGACTGTGTGGTCCTGACTACGTTGTTCCAGTTGCTGGCAGGAGAAAAGGGCAGTGGAAATCCTTAAATTGCCTACACAACAGATTAAACAGTCTGGTCTCACAGTAGCATTAAGAAATTTGCTTGCAGACCTTGACATCACAAGGCTGAGCAAGAGAGCAGGACTTTGCTTGCATCAAATCATCATTAAACATGTACAGTGGCATTGACAAAAGCCAGACATTCAAAGATTGCCTACATTTCCTTCAGGCAATCCACTCCAGATGCTGTCAAGTGACTTCTAGCAGTGTCCTGCTTGGAAAAAGGGATTAACTGCATGATGTCTGTAAGGGCCCCAACTCATTCCAACATAAAAAATGTCACAAGGACAATATATTATAATTACTTCCATTTCCAATGTATATTAAACTACATGGTTTCAGAAATTAAGAAATGTAGCTGGGAAAACCCCAACGGTGAAGATGTGTATTGACCAGAACATTAAAGTATAGCAGGAAGAAATTACTGAAAATGCTGCCATGCATATAAAGCTTTGGTTCTACTGACTAATTGCCTCTTTCTTGTTGATGTATTGAAAACTTCCAAAAATAAATTCAATTAGTTTTAAAAAATATACACTTTGGATTATGCTTCTGTAACTAAAGGGTTATGGAAGTGATATGTCTATAGGAAATTCAAAATCTGACTATTAAACAGGACAGAATTTTACAAGAAAGTTAAAGTCTAAATTGACTTAGATGTGGATTTATGAGCCAAATGCCCTTCATTTCAAAGTGTCATTATCATTTTAGACAATTCCAACTGCAAAAATATGGAAAATTGAATGCCTGGGCATAGTAAGAGAAAAGCCTCCCCAAGGTTTTGGGCATGGTTGAAGCTAATGGTACAGACCTCCTTGCCTTCCTTCTGTTCTTCCTACCACAATTAGTAATAAATTAGAAACTTCCTCCTGTACATAAAGCTGTGGAGAAATTCAGATTGGCTCCACAAAGTAAAAGGAAACGTCTGGGACAAGGGGAGAAAGAGAGGACAAATAGCCCCAAGAAAATCTGTGATACGGAATAGAATCAATTCAGGAGGTGTACCAAGAGATGCACAAAGTAAAAAGAGTACAGTCTTATTATAAAGCAGACTCTTTCTGGAGATCCAGTGGCAACACCCACAGGGTACAGGACCAGGAAAGCCACAGTGAGGATGCAGTGAGCCTAATTTTTTTCTTCCAGGAATACTAACTTGTGCCAGGCCTAGCTGTACCATCTGCCCAACCACGTCACAAACACAAGGCTACATCCTGAGTGTCCATGTCACAAGGCTACTTTGTCTCTACAGGTTTGACATCTGTCCTAGACAGTGACAAAGGAGACACCACCACTTAGAAATCAGGATAGTGCTGAAGTCATGTTACACCTGAACGCAAAGCCCACACACTCACTGTGCTGCTCCACCACAGTCTGCTGCACACTGAGAAGAGGGGCTTCCTGCCTGGTCACCATATCACAAGGTCTAAATAATTATTCAGAAAGGGACAAACACATAATGAGCAAATCTACTTTTGTAGTTGATTGCATAATTGATAGAGATGGAGAGGAATGACACCAAAAACAATATCCTGGGCTATGTAGCAAAATTTCACTATAGCTGTACTAAAGAAGACTGGAAATTTTAATCTGATGATTCTGTTCAGAGGAAGTCACCTTCCAGCAATAAAGAAACTCTTCTGAGTGAGAAGGTAAAAGGATCCTGCTGAAGGACTGCAGTATGTATCTGAGGGAAGACTGTGTTGGGCTGCAGAATGAAAAATGCCACCTGTCTGACTTCTGCACTGTTGCTTTGTCTCATTTTGACTCTAAGGTTGCACATACTGGTCCAATTAGTCAGTGTCCAATGAAGCTCTTCTAACGCTTTGTACGACACATGGGACCCCAGGGAACTGCCTTGACTGGAAGTCAAGGTCCAAGGCTGAGAACACAAGACTGCGTTTTGACTCCACACCATTTAAAACTATGCCTCTCATGCAAGAAGACTCAAAGTAGTCCAGTTTTCCTGGGCACGAATTTGTACAGTCTTCATCTACCTGGATTGTGGAATTCTGCCTGCTGGGCTGGAGTACATGGGCACAACCTGATCATGGGCCTAGCCTTTCTGGCTAGGGGAAGACAGCAGCTGCTCTGCTTCCGTTCTCCCAGGACCTGTGGTGTCCTAAACTGACTCTGAAAAGGGCACAAGCTCCTGTTTCCTGCTCTTTCTGCACTCTAGAAAGAACTCCTGAGGCTCATCCCAGTGCAACTGAGCTTGTTTTGGACTATCGCTCCTTTGAGATTCATGTGATTAGGGTTTAGATGTCAGAAAAAAGCTGTTTCTCACCCCCACATTCATTTTATGCTCACATATATTCCAAATCATCCATAAAAGGTCTGCAACATGATAATTATACTGGTCAAATATGAAAGGCAGTCTTGCAGAATTTTACTCACCCACAGTGCCTGTGTGAGTCACCTTTTAGTTTAACTAGTAAGTAAAGCATTGTTTGTCTGTTGTTGTCACCACTTATGGAAGAAAGGATGAATAGATTTTCTGTGACTGTAAGGCATATTCTCCTTCAGTGCTACTTTTCTTATGGCATTTTTTCAGATCTGAAGTCAAAGTTTTTCATTCTGATGTTGTTTTATTGGGTTTTCTTGAAATCTGTGTGCTTGCTAGACATGAAAAGTAGACACTACAAATGCAAAAACTTTAATTTATCTGCAAATTTATTTTTGGGGATTTAATCAAATGATGATGATAATAGTCAGTTACACTTTTGGAGAATTCTCCATGACTTCCCTGACCAATGAATAATTGCCGAACAGATGTTGCCCTCTGTGGTTTGTCCAACTGTTGATAGTGTCTAGCAGTCCTCAGCAGCAACAGATACACTGGTAACATCCTGAGCTTAAAATTCTTCTGTCATATTTGGAAAGGTACAGTAAGATGGTAATTATTTTTGTATTCTTGAAGCTGAGATTGATAAACCAGGTCAGATTATAGGACTCCCTTTGAAGAAAGTAATTGTTAATCATTTTCAGAGCGCTTATAAGCAAGGAGCAACAAGTTTCCCATCTTCAAACTCCTGTTCATTATACACACATGACCTCTTGGCAATATCTGAAGCTTTGCCACAAGTGATTTTTATTTCTTAGCTAACATGAGTAAGAGGTCATAGATGCTGAATGCAGTTTACATTCTACTTAACTATGACATTGCTTATGCTCACCTGGAGTTGCAAATGGATCCTCTTCAGGACTATTCATGGAAAACTAGTTTCAAGTACAGCAAACAGCTGTCCTCTAGACCACCATTTCTCAATAAAAGATTAACAATAAAAGATAAACAAAATCTTAATTATTTTGATTATTCTTTATGCAATGATTTCTGCAGGCCTTTTCCAGCTGTGTATGTAAAAGTTCCCTGCAAATATTTTGCCAATAGTCTAGTTTGTTCCAGTGAGCAGAATTCTTCAGGTCTTCTCTCTCTCTCTTTTTTTTTTTTTTTTTTTTT
>JAAGNO010020660.1:105642-122319 GCA_033439905.1 Ceryle rudis | reverse complement strand
TTTTTTTAATAGAAAGATGGGAAATTCAAGTTAAAATAATAATTTTTTCAATATTGTACATAAAATCAACATGAGACTTAATTCTTAATCTGAGACCCATGCTACTTCTTTGGTGCAGTATGACATCATGTTGCACTTATATAGATTTCAATTGCTAGTGCAATGTACACAGAAATCTATCCTGCGTGTTTTTTGCAGCTTCCTCAGTACCTGCATACTTTGCAGTCTTCTTTGCAGTGTATTTATCATAGTGTATATATATTCGTCAAGCCTAGTCCCCAAAATGTCAGGCACTGCCATGTAATCCCTTCCTAAAACACAATCTAGCTGCCAACTTCATCAGGATCAGAATGCTCCCATAAGATTCCCCTCCCTACACTTAACAACCTTCATCTCAAAACTCAGTGCATTTTTGGGTTTACTTATATCAGAGGTCTGGCTCAGAAAATCACTGTAGTCCAAATTTACAGCCCAATTATGTTTATGACCATTTTCAGAACAACTGTTCCTCTCTGCTGAGATTTACCAGTTCCTGCACAATATGCTTCTAGCCAGCAAAATTTTTTCTTACTTTTTTAATAACTACAGTTGGATTACAGGGAAACTCAGCACTCTGGAGGGCTGCAGCAGGTTGAATAATGGCATCTTTTTTTTTTGTCTGTGTGACTTGGATGTAAAAAAGCTGAAGCTTTGAACTCCAGCCCATTCCCTGCATTTTCTGGTAACTACAACAGACACGGACCATTTATGAACAGCTCAGACCTTTGGACGCCACTTACATACACAAGACTAGATCCAAAATCCAGTACAGTCAATGGAAAGACTTCTTGTTGACTTCCATTCTCTCTGGACTGACTGGTCATACTTCATGAGTCTAGAACATACATGCTGTCTTTTGCTGCTTTTTCTCCACGTACTAGCACATACACATTGGCTCTGCAAATCTTTTCCAACTAATGGTCCAAAATAAAGACCCAAGTGCTTCAGCACAAAGTTTCCTTCTTCACAGCAGACTTCCAAAGAAGCATAGGCAGCAGCTGTGAGTCATCACACCCAAAATGACAAACCGGTAAGTAGCAAATATTCAGTAAACATAATACAGTATCTATAATGTGCAGCACAACAGGCAATCAAAAGCTTTGAAACAAGGTTCCCACTTAGAAGATATGAGATTGTACAAATGCTGATCTATTTATGAAACTTTGCAGGAATTAGAACTGCCAGGGAAATTAACATGAGAATTATGTGGGATTTTACCCCAGAAGCCACAGACAAAATATCTTTGTTTGTATATATAAAATAAATTATTTATGCCAATCTGTAGTGGGAGTCATTGATTGTTTTCACTGACAAAAATTCTTGTCAGGTTGCCAAAATTATAAAATAATCATGGGATGTTTCATTAAATGTAACAATTGAACTGAACTCCTCTAAGATACAAGAAAACTTGGCAGACTGCAAACTTTTGGCTTTTTGCACAGCCTGAGAGCAAAAGGAGATTTTTCCCTGGGAGATGTTAGGAAAGGATCTCAATGTGCTTGAGAAAGGAGAGCAGTGGAATTTCTGTGCCTGGTGGAGCTGGACTAGTACCTATTGAAGAGCAGCAGTCCTGGAGCCTCTAGGCCACACATGGACTAACTTGCATTAGTACAGTGTGTACTAATCAGTGCTGTGAACAGAAACAGTGGCCCATGTAACATCAGCAGTCTCCCTGAGATAGCATGTGTTCCACTACGTACATCAACAGCCACCTCAGCAGCATAAGAAAAAGTGGTTTAAAAGTAAATTAGGTTTTTAATATCTTGACCAAACACATTCTCCAAATAGCACCTCAGGGTACCATGACCAGAGGAGATGGCCCCCCTTCCCGGCATGTCTAGCCACTTGGTAGCCCTGCGAGCTGGATGCTGGACCACCTCACCCCAATTATTGCTGCCCACAGAGAAGGACCTGGCTCTCGCTGCAGGAGTGGGATGTGGAGGCTCAGGCTGTATCAGCCATTACTCAGGGCAAGGAGGAGTGTCTCAGTCAGGCTAGGTAAGACACAGATTGAGCAGATCCTACTGTGAAACAAACCTCTGTCTTTGTGTGTGTATGCATGTGTGTGAAAGTTCAAGTTTGTGATGTTCTGCCACCACCACCCTGACACAGCCTGACCAATACAGAGCAATACTGAATTAGTACTAAGGAGGATTATGATATCACATCAAAAAGGTTAAGATGATAACTAAAAGATTGAAACAGAAGATATCTATAAATATAAATCACAAAGTTTGTTTTCCTTTTCAAAGGTATTTCTTGGGAACCCAACATTGCAAGAACAGACTGTACTGGCATAGGTAAACAAAAAACAATGGGAAAACCCAGCAAGTCCACTTTTAACCACATAAACAAACTTCTCTCTAGGCATGACATCACAGACCATAAAAGGCTTTTGTGCTAGGGTTTCATTCTGCTTTAAGAGCATCATGAGCATTAATTTGAGACTTGGTGTGTTGAATAAGCCCAGGGGAAAAAATGAAAACAACTAAACAAGACGTTCCTCTATTCATCAAAGATCTGGAGGCTGTCTTTCCCACCAGCTGACACAACATATTTCAGCCTTTTTTCTGAAGGACAGCATATCTAGAAAGAGCTATGGGGCATGGATAATCCTGGCAGTGATGTGAATGGTTTATCTTCTGAATCAGATGCTTTTGTTTGTTGACAGTACATTCAATGCAGTAGAACCAAGGGTGTCCATTTAGATAGAGATATATAATTATTCCAAATCCCCTTGAAGCTTTCTTTTTGTGTTTGTGTTTAATCTGGGAAAAAAACCCCAAGCTGTTACTGAAAGGCCTGAATCTACTTCTCCAGAAAGAACAATTCAGAGGAAATGTCAAAATAGTATGTTGCATCTGAAAAATTATCTGCCACAGAGTGATAAAACACTGGAAGATTACTGTCAGTCTTCCTCCCGAGATCATTTCCATTGAGAGGACACTCCTCTAACAAACACATCTTTTAATGGATAAGAAGGTTCCCCCTTGGGTCAGTCATTGGTGTTTCAGTTAGTGTCCCCAAAGCTTTAACCAGGTGTCAGCTAATGATTAAAAGCACAGCATTTCAGTGAGGGAGAAGGTTGGTCCTCCATTGCTTTTAAGCTCTTATAATGAGGAAGGAGAAGAAAAATTGGACAGAAATAGCTGAACCCATTATTGTCTCACTTTTTTAGTCTAAAAAGAGGTCTTGTAAAAATCTTGCCTCCCATGCTGACCACAGTTATTTATTTTGCAAAGTGCTGGGAAAAGGTTAAGAGCAGGAATTAGATAACCACAGTCAGAAATCAGCTGGTTTATGACCTCCCATTCCATTGTCCTTCATCAGTCCTAGAATGGCTGTTTCCCTAAAAGCTTTTCTATACATGAACCAAATGACTGTTCTGGTCCAAATTAATGTCTCTCTGAAAGCATCTCAGAACTGCAAATTTTCAAACAGTGATAGAAGCTGGCCTCTGAGACAAAGTACATAGTTCTGCTGGGGATCATAGTTATGTGGGATTAGAGCTATGAAGTGCTGGATGATCTGGGGTGGGAAATTATGCTGGCCCTGGAAGACCACTACGTCATGGAGGACCCAGGAGAGATGCTGAAAAGCCACCTCTGCAGACATCAGGCTTACATCCTCTTCCAAAACTGCAGCCACTATTTAGTGCTTTGTGATTTGTTTACATAAAAATGTTGTCCTCTCTAAGGGTTCACTTCTGAAAATAAGCCCCTGTTTTAAATGTTTTGACAGTGACCGTATAAATTTACATGACTCACGTCACAATACTTGGAAACTTGCTATGCTAATGATGAATACTCAACATTTCTTTGAGATAAATTTGCAGTGGGAGCTGCGGGGGAAGGCTAGACTGGCAAGACCTCAAAATCTGAGGAGACCATAAAACACTGCTAAGAAAATCTTCATGCTTTAACTCAACAACTATTTTTACAGCATGAGAAATTGTGCCAGAAATTCAAATTACATTTATTTTGCTACACTTGAGTGTTTTCCACGCAGGTATGACCCACTTTACATTGCAGGAATTAAGGAAGAACCAATTATTGAATTACAGAGCTGTTGAGGCTCGAAGGGGCCTCTGAAGGTCATGTTGTCCAATTCCCTGCTCAGCCAGGGCCACCTAGAGACAGTTGACCAGGACTATGTCCAGACAGTTTTTGAATATATCACCAGGGATGGAGACTCCACAGCCTCTCTGGACAACCTGTGCCAGTGTTCTCATTCACCCTCACAGTGAAAAAGTTTTTTTCATGATGCTCAAATGAAGCATCCTGCATTTCAGTTTGTGCCCATTGCCTCTGGATATTGTCACTGGACACCATTGAATAGAGCCTGGCTCCATCTTCTTTACTCCCCTCACCGGGTGTTTATAGTCACTGATGAGATCCACCCTGAGCCTTCTCTTCTCCAGGCTGAACAGTTCCAGGTCTCTCAGCCTCACCTCACAGGAGATGCTCTGATACCTTAATCATTTTAGTGGCCCTCCACTGGACTTTCTCCAGTCTATGTGTATCTATCTGGAGGTGTGGCTGATACACCGGAAGGCTGTGTTGCCATCCAGTGACATCTCGACAGACTGGAGAGCTGGGCAAAGCCAAACCTAATGAAGTTCAATAAGGTTAAGTGTAGAGTCCTACACCCAGGGAGGAACACCACCATGTACCAGTACAGGTTAGGGGTAGACCCACTGGAAAGCAGCCCCACGGAGAGGGACCTTGATGTCATGGTGGACAATAAGATATCCATGGAACATCAATGTGAGCTTGTGGCCAAGAAGGCCAATAGTATCCTGGGGTACATAAAGAAGAGTGTGGTCAGCAGGTCGAGGGAGGTTCTCCTCTCCCTCTATTCTGCTCTAGTGAGACCACATCTAGAGTATTGTGTTCAGTTCTGGGCTCCCCAGTTCAAGAGGGACACACAAATACTAAAGTCCAACAGAGAGCTACAAACATGATAAAGGGACTGGAACACCTCTCTT
Source organism: Ceryle rudis (assembly GCA_033439905.1). Lineage (NCBI taxonomy): Eukaryota > Metazoa > Chordata > Aves > Coraciiformes > Cerylidae > Ceryle > Ceryle rudis. Next base: position 117,293 of record JAAGNO010020660.1, on the reverse strand, counting down.
ATGAGGAACGGCTAAGAGCCCTGGGACTCTTTAGCCTGGAGAAGAGAAGACTGAGAGGGGATCTTACTAATGTTTAAAAATATCTGAAGGGTGGGTGTCAAGTAGAAGGGGCCAGTCTCTTTTCACTGGTGCCCTGTGATAGGATGAGAGGTAATGGTAGCAAGGTGAAACACAGGAAGTTCCACCGCAACATTCTTCTTTACTTTGAGAGTGACAGATCACTAGAACAGTCTGCCAAGAGAGGCTGTGGCGTCTCCTTCTCTAGAGACTTTCAAGCCCCACCTGGATCTGTTCCTATGTGGTCTGCCCTAGGTGTTCCTGCTTTGGCAGGGGGGCTGGACTCAATGATCTCCAGAGGTCCCTTCCAACCCCTACCATTCTATGATTCTCTGATTCTCTGACATATACTGGGGAGCCTATAAGTGGACACAGTACTCTAGGTGTGGCCTCACCATTACTGAGTAAAGGGGAAGGATCACCTATCTTGACCTGCTGATAATACTCCTTCTAATGCAGCCCAAGATACCATTAGCCTTCTTTGCTGCCATGGCCCACTGCTGGTTCATGTGCAACTTAATGTCCATGAGGACGCCCAGTTCCTTTTCTGCAAAGCTTCTTTCCAGTTGGGTGGACACCATCATGTACTGGTGCCTGAGGTTGCTCCTCCCCAAGTACAAGACTTTACACTTCTCCTTGTTGAATTTCATAAGGTTCCTGTCAAACCATTTCTCCAGCCCACTGAGGTCCTTCTGGATGGCAATCCAATCCTCTGGTGTATCAGCCACTCCTCTCAGCTTTGTGCCAGCAGCAAACCTCCAGAGAGTTCAACTCTGCATCAAGACCATAAATGAAGGTGTTGAACAGGAATAACCCAGTATTGGCCCCTGGGTTACATCACTAGTTACCTTCAACTAGACTTTGTATCACTGACCATAATTCTTCAGACTCAGCCATGCAGCCAGTTTTCACTACACCTCACTGTGTCCTCATCCAGTAGTTCACCAGCTTTTCTATGAGGATTGGACATAGTGTCAAAAGCCTTCCTGAAGTCCAGGTAAACAACATCCATTGCTCTCCCTTAATCTACCAAGGCAGTCATTCCATCATAGAAGCATGACATCTATGTTGTGAATAGACTACTCCAAATCACCTCCATGTCCTTCATTTGTCTGGAGTAACAATGCTTTCCTCAAGTACTCAGGCACTTTGCCAATCATTGTTATTCAAAGATTATCAAGACTGCTCTCATAATGACATCAGCCAGCTCCCACAGCACTCATGATCCCATCAAGGCTCATGGACTGATGTACATTCAGTTTGCTTAAGTATTCCCTGACCTGATCATCTTCCACCAAGAGTATATCTTCCTTGCTCTCCCACAGCTGGGATTCCTGCAGGGTAATCTTGCTAGTAAAGACAGAAGCAAAGTCATCTTTCAGGACCTCATCCTTTTCCATGCTCTGTGTCACCAGGGCCCCTGTGCCATTCAGCAGCAGCTGCACATTTTCCCTACTCTTTTGCTGCTTATATAAGTCCTTCTTGCTTTCTTTGACATCCTTGGCCAGATTCAACTCCAGGTGTGCTTTGTTTTTCCTCACTGCAACTCTGCATGCTTAGACGGTGTTTCTATATTCATTCTAGGTTACCTGTCCCTGCTTCTCCTGTTTTCTGTATATTCCCTTTTTATGTCAGAGTTTTGCCAAGAGCTTCTTATTCATCCATGCAAGCTTCCTAGCATCCTTGCTTGATAACCTGTTCACTGGGATGGACAGTTCCTCGCCTTGGAGGAGGTGATCTTTGAATACCAACCAGTTTTCTTGGGCCCTTCTTCCCCCTAGCACTTTATCCTATGGAACTCTTTCAAGCAGATTTCTGAAGAGGTCAAAATCTGCTTTCCTGCAGTCTGGGGTTATGAGTTTGCTTTTTACCATCCTCTCGGGATCCTGAACTCCACCATCTCACGGTTACTGCAGCCAAGGCTGTCTTTGATCTTCAGATCCCCAATAAACCCTTCCTTGATTGTAAGTACAAGATCCAGCAGACCATGTCTCCTTGTTGTGTCCTCTATCATTTGGGTCACAAAGTTAGCAATACAATCAGGAACCTCATAGATTGTTTATGTCCTGATATGTTGTCCCTCCAGAAGTTATTTCAGTGGTTGAAGTCTCCATGAGGACCAGGGCCTGCAAACATGAGGCTACTTCTAACTGTCTGCAGAAAGCGTCATCTGCATGTTCTTGCTAGTCAGACAACCTATAGCAGACACCCATTGCTATGTCACCTCTACTGGTCTACTCCAGTAAAATGTGCAGGTGAGAAGTGAGTGAAAAATGAACAATCTGTGAAAAACTGACTGACAGTACCACTAAGATTTGCTTCATTTTTCAATATACATGATATCATGATTGGATAAGAAGAAACCTATGAAAATTTAAAAGTTGTTAAAGTGTAAGAGAAAGCAGACACAGATAAATTGATGTTGATGCTGGCATTGGCTTTTTTTTTATTTGTCCTTGTCCAGCTGTCTGTGTTTTATTTAAAAATATATGATGACAGAGAGACTTATAGGAATTACAAACTAATTTCACTTCTATTCATCATTTGTTAAAATAATTGGCTTTTATATAACCAAGCTCATATGTTTCTGTTCAGTGGCAAATACTTTTAGCAGATGTACCCTTTGTGTCTTACCTATTGGGAGAGATGGATGGATATTTTTAATATGAGAGAGACAATTCTTTTCTCTACTTTCTTTCGTCTTGGAGCATTTTCCACTTTCTACTCTAAAAATAGCCCACAGGAAAATTATTTTGCATTTTACTTTTGTACAATGCAAGTATTGTACTTAGTTAAGAGATCCAAGTTCACCCACTCAGAGATTATATTTTCTCAGAGAAAATATCACAGGGCATGTGGTTCTGTAACCCAAAACTTAAATACACATTGGACCCCCACCATGAAGCACTCACCATGCAGTCCTACTAAATGACATCGTTGCCTAACCAGGGAGGAAAAGATTTTAGCAAAAGACTTCACACTTTACTCTTGACTGTCTACTTTTCTATTTATCTACTGCTTCCTCATGGAAAGCATTGGGTCACTTAGAAGTACAGGGTCATGATCTAAAGTGAATGATCTTACGGTAGCTATGAATGTCAAACTGCTGAGCTTCCATGGCTGATCTTACAGGGATCCCATAGGAATTCCCAGGGTGTATTGCAGCTGCCTGGGTGCAGCTGTTTTTCCTTCTGTTTCCTCCTTTTTCCCTCTACTCCTGGTAATGTTATGCCACCATCTCCCCTGAGTTACCTCCCTAATACAATTTGATCTTCTCGTCTGGTCTTTGGTCTATATACTTTGGGTACCAAGGACACTTCTTAACAATTTTTTTCTCTGAGTTTTCTGTCACACTACCCTCTATACTCATGTTCACTGAAGCCCAACAATGAGTTGTTAGTTACATGCTAGGCACTCTTGAAAACATTACCATTTCAATTCAGGTAAGACTGCATAGTTGCATCAAGACAGGCACATGTAAACCCTACCTGCATTTGAAGATGCGTTGCTACAAGCTACCTCCAACTCAGAAGCCACATAGATACACTAGTTTGATTTTAAATCTCAGTAAAAAATGCGTTCCTTCACCACGTTTTCCTACCTAGGGCTCAGCACCATGACAGCATGGCTAGCCAGTCTCCTTTAAAAAGCTGGTTCACATCTGAACCCAGAGTGTAACTAGACTCAGTGCCTAAACAGAAGCTGAATTTTCTTGGGGGAAAAAAAAAAAAGAAAAAAAAAAAAGAAAAGAAAAAAAACCCACCAAGTTTACTCAGAGTACTGAGACCTTCTGAAAATTTGGCCATAATTCATGAAATTCCATACTGATCTTTTTCCAAGGAGTTTATTAAAAGCAAAACCCAACTGGCTTGGAAGGAACTAGTTCTTCCTCCAGTGGAATTTCCACCATACTGAGATGTTGCTTTTCCCACAGCACAACGCACAATGCTACTAATGTTATGGGGTAACCATAGTCCAATGCGATGTGCCAAAAGGCTACATACTAAGAAAGAGAAATGTTGGTTGCAAATTTCTACTGCCAAAGCTGAACTGATTCATGCAGCCTTAGAAATATGTGTAGTTTTGTGTAGATGATGATGTTGGAGAAAGAATGGCAGGAATAAGGTCAGATGTAGCAGATAAAACTGGGTGAATTTTAAACAGAAACAGAATGTCATACACAACCGGTATTACAGTAATAACTTCCCATCTGTTGTAGCTAGAGCCATTCTTAAAATTGCAAAAGGAAAATAAATTAAATATATGAAATATGTGTGACACCAAGACATGACAGTGAAATGTTGGAAATCACAAAACACATTTTATCATACTGTACGTATTTGTACTCACTCTGTTTACAGAGGATGTAAAATGAGAAAAGAAAAAATTCATTTTACATATGAAATATAAGCTATTTTGATTTTTGGGGGTTCTGAACTTTCTTAATTGTTCATGTAGAATAGTATCTAAGTATTCCAGGAACAGTCTTTCATATTTTTATGAAACTTTTGGTGTTGTAAGTTACCATAAAATCAGTGTGTTATGTTCTGACTTAAATACATTTATGAAGCATCACAATACATGCAGAAAGTCTGATAAAGACTGTTTTAACAGGTAACAAAAATAAGGGACTTCAGCCTTTACTGACCACTTCTAGGTAAGATCTACACCTTGAACTGAAATAAAACTGCTCTTGCATATGTCCATCCAGATAATTTTTTCTCTAGCATCTCTAACTTCACATTGAACCTTACCATAGTTTATGAGAACCTCTTAGAAGTACTTCTAAGAAGGGATGGATAACATTTTTCTTTCAGACACCATGAAGACTGTAATGTGCAAGATGCATCTATTAAAATGCACAATATCAGTATGCAGAAAAGCTGTTCTTGTGATACCTAGTTAAAAGTTGAATTCTGAGTAATGCAGCTAGACTGAAGTTGAGACATATCATAAACAGACTGAGTCAGAGTCACACAACTGAATGAATTCTCTCATACAGGATTGCTGAAGAAAAACTTTATTTCTGGAAATCTGTAATATTGATTCTGACACAGCCAGTGCTTGGCTGAAAGATTATTGTCTATGTCTCCTTTCAATGTCTTTCCATCTAGAGCTAAATTCCAAACAGAATTGCCTAGAATATCTATTTATAAATAACTGGCAGTAGCTCTTACTAATTCTACATTTCTAGTTACTATTTCTATATACTGGTGCATAAAGCATGATATAGCAATTGTTATTCATGTTTCTGAACATATTGACTTTTGAAAAACATATCAATCAACTCATGCTTCAAATGACAGCATTATTATTGCCTTAAATATGAACATGAAGATTTGTGACCAAAACTGTGTTTTTTCTTAATTTTTACATCTGTTCCAGTGTCTCTTGTCCAAGTATTACATGCGTAATATCTTGGTTCTTAATTTATTCAATTTCTCTGTTTTCAGCAGAGACGTCATTTTCATCTTTATTTAGGGACAACACTCACTCTCTTCTATCCCTCCAGCAAGGCCATGCTGCACTGAGTCATCTTCCAGTGTCAAAAGCCATTGTCCCTCACGACACACCTACAGGCTTAGGAGGAATGGCCTATATAGTCCTCATAAGGGTCACATTTTATACAGCTTTACCATCCAGACTGGTGAAGGAGTAGCCCAAATTATGCCAGTTTAAGGATTTCCCAAAGTAAACATTGAAAAATATTTTATGAGATTAAAATAATATTTTCAGAGACCTGAGGGTGGTGCTTGGCCTGACTGTCCCTGCCAAACATCCCTGGGCCCTCCCTATCTCTATGCTCCAGGATGTCTCCCCAGCCCAGGCTGGGGCCATCAACCCCTTCCCCAGAGATGCTGCAGCAGAACCAGTCTATAGTAGTTGAGGTAGTTGCTTATGCAGTGATGTCTTGCAGGGCAACACAGAGGTCTTATTCTTTTTCTCATGACAGGTAACACAAGAAAAGTTTGGCTACTATAATACACTAATCTTCTGAGCCTAGAGGTCACTCTTGCATATGCAGATCTCCAAGTTTATGTACGTTCTCATACTGCACCAACTGGATGCACTTTTGAAGACTTCCTAAGGAACACAAATATTTCCATGATTTTACAGGAAACTCTGGTACTTATTTTAGACCGTTTCACTAAAAACCTAAGATCTTAGTTCACAGGATAAAAGATGAAGTGCTTAATAAAATGGTTGAGGTCTCATTGAGGTTTTTTGTCTATTAGCATATAAAGTAATGGGGTGAACAACAGTGTAACTTGTGCTCTACATGTGGAACAAAAGAAGGATCACTTAGATAACAGCCACTCATAGCACATTCTTTCTTTCAAGAGCAATGATAGTCCTTATGAAAATGAGCAAATTGCCTTGTATTCTGCGATTACTACAAGTAGATGGCATTCGAATGAGGATATATATGAGGATACTATGCATGAGCTCCTTACATCATTCTCTATGAAAGGAAGAGTGGCAAGTTGTATTTATTCCTTCTCTTTCCCTCCTCAGTAAGGAATAAGCTTTCTTCTACCCTTAAAAACTAGCCTTTCCTCCCAGCCTACTCCAGGAGAAAATGCAGCCACCAAACTACACCAGCTAGTGACTGCAATTGGATGTTTCATTGTGTATTTTCCTATTTGCTCCTTCACATTTGATCTTTGGTTTAGTTCCTTATTCTGACTATTTCAGGTGCACAGATGTATGTCAGCCCAGCAATCCACACCAGAAGAGTGGTTAGAAATTTGTTGGATCATGGCATTACTTCCAGTAACAGCTTGCACACTTCCTCCTTTCTATGATATCTATTTGAGCAAGAGGAAGTTAGGAACTTCTCCCACCTCAGATGGAGAAAGAAGTTGTGATTTAAAGGAATTCAGTATGCCCAGGTAAGAAGTATATGGCTTTTAGGGAGTCTCTTTTTCTTGAAATTCCTTATTGTCACAGCTCATCGATAAAGCATACAAGGCTCTGATAAAAGCTCAGTGTTCGGACCCATGCTAATTAATCTATTGCATTGAGAAAAAGGTTTGGAATATCATTAGTGCTGCTTTCCCCTCCCTGTCTTTTTAATCACCTCTGATATCTCAGATTCAGGAAGAAATGGGAACAACCTGTGACCCTGTGGCAGTACATAGTTCCTGTGATGGATGGTCTCTCTACCTGGTTTTCTTAAGCTATGGGTGGGAACTTCTATTGGGCCAGCACTGTTTTGAATTGTGGAAACAATTTAACTTCATGCCACTGTCTAAAATAAAGCTTGTAATCTTTACTATACATATTAAACTCCTCAAATTTTTAAAATCTTCCACTATTTCACAAGCAAAGTTCTTGGCTCATTTTTGGGGAAGCAAGTGTTGTAGAGGGAAAATACATTTTTCAGACATGTATTTGAGAAATGGCACAGAGATATGAAATGTTTGGTGCTGTTTTAGCTGCTGTTGCTACTGAAAATAGATCAGCTAGGGAGTTTGAGAAATATAACCTCAGGATACTACCTTGGAAGTTGCACTGGTTGGGATTTTACAGTCTACAAGCATTTTCAGTCAGATATACTGTACACAAGGACATTGCCAAATAAAAACAGAGGGTATTCATGGTATTCTGGGGAACTGCTAAAGTAAACAAGTCTGCACATTACCCTTTATTTGATGCTCCACTGACAATTCTCATATCAACAGAGTTTCTAGAACAGAAAATTTATGGATAAACATCTAAGGATAGCTACTGGGCAGGATTTCTCTTGAGCTTTCTATGTCAAACATTTGTTATGGTTTTATGTTTTCAGTTATTTACCCATAATTTAATGGTAAAGCTAAAGCCATTGTAGTTCAAAAAGCATATTTTTTTTTTCACTGTCTTCCAGTGTACAAAAAGGTACTTGTTTTGTTTCTTGTAATTACACAGAAGAAATAGATTTAGGTTAAAAACTTGTCTTGAAACATCTCCCTTGGTAATTGACACCTGTAGCTATATATAAGAAGAAAATGATAAAACCTACCCAGAAGACTTCCTGTTTGTCAACCTATTAGAACAGTAGAATAAAAACAGGAAGACAACCAACAGTTCAGAAAGATACAGAGAGTCTTGAAAACGCCAATACTTATACAAGTGTTAACAATAAGAAACCCAGAAACTGTTCCTAAAACTCTACAGTTTTGGTTTCAAGACAGGCAATAGCAAGTCACACAGAGTGCATGATCCAGGAATTCTGGGAACTGTTAATCTTTTGTTCATATACTGTCACCAAAATAAAAAGAAAACAAGTTTTTGGAATGTCAGGAAGTCAAAGGGAGTTGAAGACAGCAGAAGGATCCCCCCTTCTCAGACTTGTCTGGCTAAACAAGCCCAACTCCTGCTATTACCAGGCACTCCAGTCCCCAGACCACCTTGTTGTTCCTAGTGAAGGGAAATAGCACATAAGCTTCAGAAAGGAAAAGAGTCAGAAAGAAGGGAAGGGAGAGTGTGCAGGGAATGATATATTGGCACAACTGATAAAAGAAAAGCATTACTGTACAGTGTACAGTCATTTTAATTTGCCTTGTTCATTATCATGAACAGTGCCCAAAGCTGCAAACATTAAATAACGTGTTGCAATTTTCCAGTAGTGGTTGCTATGAGACATAAACAGGAGGCCATTATAACTGAGAAATGCCTCTCATTTGCTTCAGTTTGGCAGCTGTAAAAACAGTATTACTCAAAGTATTTATCAGTTTGATATACTTTTGCTTATCCCAGTCAGGAACACTTTTTTTTCACAATCAGTACTGGAGTTCTGCTAACTTATAAATGGCTCTGTTTTGCTCAGAGACCAATAATTCTGGTGAAGTCTATGGCAGAAGTATTTGGAGAGGTGCCCTCTCAAAGGGAAAAAGATACAGCTTTTGTTTTCCCCTTTCTGGTATTTCTTGAGCATCTGAAAATTTTCTATGTTCATTTTAGCTGAAGGAAGAAAATCCATCTCCTTCAGTATTTTTAACTTAAGAACTTTGCAGCTATAACATGCTATGAAAGTGAGAGACAGAAAGTATCTAATTTCTTCTCTCTCATATTTCTATTGTTTTGTACAATATTTAATATTATACAAATAATCTTGATAGTGACTCAGAAAATAACTGGAAACTGGTTAAAGTGGTCAAGTTATTAGACGTTTATTGTGTTCTGAAACGAAGAAATCAATGAGTGTCTCAAAGGAAAGCACCCAGAAATGTTATTGTCCCCAAACTTTAGCATCTCTTGAAAATCCAGTGATTAACTTGCATCACTCCAGGAAGGAATAAATATGGGTTGCACAAATAAAAGGTACAGTGGTCATGAACTAAACCTTCAAGACATCCTGGACTGTCTATATAGGAATGAAAGACAGTGGAAGTCAAACTGGGTACTAAACTAGTCTGTAAGAACAGTTCAGAAACAAACAGTGAGTTTCAAGGATGAAGAAATTCAGAACAAAGATGACTCAGAAGTGAAATTGAGTAGCATCTGGGTGACAGCTCCAAGTGGTCTTGCAGTGTTCCTTTATTAACAACAACAACAACAACAACAAAAACAAACAAAACAAACAAACAAACAAAAAACAACCAACAAACAAAACCAAACAACCAAAAACAAACAAACAAAGCCCAACAAAGGCCTTTCTACATCACCAAACTTACAGAACAGATCTGTTGAATGAAGGCAGGACTACAAATTCTGTCTTGTTACATTCAGTGGTAAAACACAACTGATCTTACAGGAAGCTGGATTTCACTTTGCATTTCAGAATCACTCTCTGAGGTGCAGTTTAACAGCTCAACAGTCTCATGCATGCCACAAAAGAATAAAAACTGTGAGATGGAAATATATTAACAAACAGCATATGAAAATAGCTCAGTGAAAATGCAACTGAGCATTTCTTTTCAGAGAAACCTTCAAGATAATTTCCTTTCATTCCCATCTCTTTCTAGAGCATAGAAGTGATGTCTGTGCATCTAACTAGCTGGACAAGGAAAAAAACATTTTTCCTTGGGGGCTATAATCTGGTCTGATCTTCTTGAGTTTGGACACAGGAAATACAACTATCTCTGTATCTGTATGTTCAATGTGGCATCTAAAGTAAAATGTATTCATTCTTGTATTAATAAGCTGACACAAAAATAATTAGTGTTTTCACAGTATAAAACCTTCCCAAAATTCTTGCCAATTTGCAACTTTGGTCTGAGTTGCAGTCAAAAAAGTATCAACACATTATTTCACTTCACAGGGGCAGTGGTCAATCTCAACATCCTTTAATGTGTTTTCCACAGTGGAATTTATTTTGGAAACTTGCAAACAAGAATTAATGCATTTAAGATCTATATAAATTGATCAAATTATCACTAATACACCATTATTTAAAAGCAGAAGAGACCTTCATGGGAACAAAGGTGAAATGTTTATGGTGTTGTTTGAAATTCTTCACATCTATCAAAATCAGTCACTATCCCTTTATCTTCTTCTTTTATAAGCATCTCTGTGCAGTCAGTGAAAGACTATTGCAAAACTGCAACAGAAGAAATATGAAGGGAGGCTTTCTTTCAAATAAGACTCTTCACATACACTCCATTTTTGCCTACTACTGCGCAGAGAACTCAGGAGTGGTGCATTACCATATTTAGCCTTCATAAAATGCTAATACTGTCCAGGTAATTGTGCAGTTTTCTTATCCATACTGTCAGGAATGCAAAGAACTTGATCTCTGAGCAAATGTTTGCAAAACACAGAAAGACTGTCTTAATTAAGGTCCTCTCTGCAATACTCAGTCCTAATTTCAAACAGGCAGCAGCCCTTTCCCACCTGCTTGCTCATGTCCAGTTTTTGCCAAAATGAGAGAAAATGCTTATGTAACTAAACCTGAGCTTTTAAACAATTTCCTTCTTTGAAACTCCCAGACTATAGAAACCGATCAGTTGTGCATGAGATATTCAGGAACTCAACCTTGTTTGTATTCAGTTTGCATCTGTAATTCTCCAGGATTTGCCTGGCTCAGATTTGTAAGAGCTTTCCCAGAAGTGTCATCACACAACCCCCCTGAGAGTCACTCCCCTGAGAATTCCTGGAAATCAGTTGTTCTTCCTTGTTGGTCTCCATTAGTGAGCACTCATTTATATGCTGTCCAAATATTTCAAGTATTTTCTCCATCTTTAGGATGAGCTAGTGAAAGTCCTTTTTACTTCAAAATGCACTGTCAGGAGAAGTCTAACTGTCAAACATTGTGGCACAGGTGAAAAAAGATGGATTTAGGAAAGTGAGGTCCTGCCTAATCTTATATCCTCTGTGACAGGGTGACCTGGTAGACAAGGGGAAGGCTGTTGATGTGGTCTACCTAGACTTCAGCAAAGCATTCGACACAGTCTCCCACAGCATCCTCCTGGAAAAGCTGGCAGCCCATGGATTGGACGGGTACGCCCTTCACTGGGTTAAGAGCTGGCTGGATGACCGGGCACAGAGAGTGGTTGTGAATGGTGCTGCATCCAGTTGGTGTCTGGTGACCACTGGTGTCCCCCAGGGATCAGTACTGGGCCCAGTTCTATTCAACATCTTTATTGATGACCTGGATGAGGGGATCGAGT
>JAAGNO010020660.1:95466-105542 GCA_033439905.1 Ceryle rudis | reverse complement strand
AATAGTGTGGCCAGCAGGTCTAGGGATGTAATTCTCCCCCTGTACTCGGCACTGGTGAGGCCTCACCTTGAGTACTGTGAGCAGTTCTGGGCCCCTCACTTCAAGAAGGATACTGAGGTGCTGGAGCAGGTCCAGAGGAGAGCGACGAGGCTGGGGAAGGGACTGGAGGGAAAGTCTTATGAGGAGAGGTTGAGGGAGCTGGGGTTGTTCAGCCTGGAGAAGAGGAGGCTAGGGGGGACCTCATCACTCTCTACAACTACCTGAAAGGAAGTTGTAGTCAGGCGGGGGTCAGGCTCTTCTCCCAGGCAACCAGTGACAGGACGAGAGAGCATGGCCTGAAGCTGTGCCATTGGAGGTTTAGGTTGGATATTAGGAAGCACTTCCTCATGGAAAGGGTGATTAGACACTGGAATGGACTTTCCAGGGAGGTGGTGGAGTCACCATCCCTGGAGGTGTTTAAGAAAAGATTAGATGCTGCACTTAGTGGCATGATTTAGCTGACGTAGAGGTATTAGGTCATAGGCTGGACTCGATGATCTCAGAGGTCTTTTCCAGCCTCAATAATTCTGTGATTCCATGGTTCTGTAATCCTTGTCACCCTCTATAGGTAAAGCTACATCACAGTCATCACTGTGATAAAAGTTGTGCAGATATAGGTGACCTCCTGAGATGGTAGCCAGCTCACGTCTCATCCTAACAGGATGGAGCTCAGCAAATACCAGACACTCATTTCCTCAGGAAAGCTATTTGCTAATACTGGACTCAGAGCTGCCATGACTACAATGCTCACAGCACACGACGTATAAAAAGTTGAATCATAGAATGCCAGGTTGGAAGGGACCTCAAGGATCATTTAGTACAACCTTTCAAAGTAAAAAAAATAAAATTTAAATGAGATGGCCCAGCACCCTGTCAAGCTGAGTCTTAAAACTGTCCAATGTAGGGCAATCCACCACCACCTTTTGGAGATTATTCCAATATCTAATTGGTCTCCCGGAGAAAAGTTTGTGTTGCTTGAGGTACTCACTGAAGTTCAAATAGTTCATCACATGGAAAGCTTCTCTCTCTGCAACAGACATCCATCAGAAACCCCGCAAAAGACAGCAACCACGGTTCAGAGCCTCTCTTTCATTTTCACCACCAAATGCCTTGCAGACTAATTTGTTAAAATTCTTATTCATACATCAGACAGAGGAAGCCTCTCCTGTTTTCATCCACCAACCTCTAGTTACCACAGCCCAAATACCTATTTTAAGACTATTCCCAATTCCAGTTGATTTTTAGTACCTGTCATTTCCAAATGATTGATAACACACACATCAGTCTCACTGTGCCTTTCAAAAAAAAAAAAAAAAAAAACCAAAAACATAATCCATAGATTTTCAGTAGTTTTATTGAAAAATGCCTCTTTCATTTCAGAAATAAATAATATAAGGCAGTGAAATTCACAATTTGCAGTTAAAATATAAAAGCAGCAATTCTATATCCATAGTCTTGCAAACAATTTCCAACTGCTTTTGATAACTAAGAAACAATGTATTCTGAAAAAAAAAAATCCATACTAAATATACAACACAAACATGCAATTCCATCTCTGCAGGATTGACTGCAATTTGGCATAAGTGGTACTGTGTCTACAAAGAAGGAGATTTCAGGCATTATTAAACTGTATCCAGTTGATACGATGATTTCAGCTACTTAATGCTTGTGATGTTTAAAGGAGATGTATAAGAGCAGTATATGCTCTGCAAAGTGTAACTAAGAATAGAAGAAAATGACAATGATATTGGAAGGAGAGGGAATTTTTGTTTCTTTCTTTTTTTTTTAGCTAGATAACGCAGACCTGTAATCTGACTGAACTGCAAACATGCTTTTGAAAAACAAAGAAAAATGTAGAGCTAAAGCAGACAGTCCTTAGAAAATTTGCAGCAGCTCTGTGGTTATTTTTGTTTTGGTTTTTTTGTTTTCTTGGTTTTTACATCATTTTAATGAAAAGGTAGCACTGGGATAACTGAATGAACACATTAACCTGTAGGCAGCCACTACAAGCAAAAGTATTTTACAAGCATTTCCGGAGCAATATGAAGTCTCTAGATACATACATTGCTATCCCCACATGAGCAAGATACAAAACAGGGGTGCGTCTGATATGAAAAGACCAAAAAGCTGTACTGCAAACAAAACAATGCACTCTCCCTGTGTGTATCTGCAAATGCAAGTATAGCAAAACCAAAAACCACCAACCAAAGAAACCAAAACAAGACACAGATCTTTTATGGTTTTGTTTTTGCTTTGCTTGACAGTGATCTTTTCCAGCGCATGTGCTCAGGGTATTCTGGTGAATGCATTTCAACTCCATAGTCCTCATACTCGTCCTCTCTCCTTTCTGATTCCATAGGTACTATAAAGGGTTCACCTTCAGGTTGATAGGGTCCACTTTCAGGCACATAAGGTTCTGGTTGAAAATAGTTGTCCGATTGAACATAATAGTTATCACATGTCTTTGAATCCATAAATATAATGAAAGTTAGTTTGTCTACATAGTGTTAGTCCAATCTTATTTCCATATAATAAATAGATAAATTAATAGTTCACTGGGGGGATTTTTCAGTTTTGTTCATGAATACTTTTTAGCAGTAAAGTAATAAAAGTTTAAAATTAATTTTGAAAGGCTTTGTATTTATAATACACAGAACATTGCAGAAAGAGTCTGAAATTATGCATGGGACCAATTATTGTAAAACTAAAAAAAAACCAAACCAAACCAAACCAAACAAAAAAAAAAACCCCAACCAAACAAACAAACCAAAGCAAATAAAATAAAATAATTATTTTACAGCTATTTCAATAAATCAAAGCACTGGACTTTATTTTAAGCTGCATCATTAGTAGAAGACATGGAGCGGGTAAAATGAACAGGTGGGTTTGGCATATACTAATTTTCTCTGAGAATGGGAAAAGAAGTGTAGACATAACTATCACCAGTGGCAATATACAGTACATGTCATTTTCTCGTGCTGTTCCTCGTAACAAACCGAGTTACAGCTGGTGCTTCAGGAACACCAAAAACTACAGCAAAACAGAAGAAAAATAATTATAAAACTTTGGTATTTATAATGGCAGTTACAGAATCCAACAAGATTACATCTAAGAAAAGGCACATGCCCCGATTCAGACAACAGACAGGTAGGTTTCATAAGTTGTCAAAGATGTTATTCCAGCATATAGCAAGCAGCAGCAGGCTTTTATGCAAAAGCATCACGTAGAGTTGTTAACAGATTTTAGTGGATATGGTCCCATACAAATCATTTACAAGCCACAATTAGTTTACTATTTACATAAGTCATTTCTCATTTACCAGGTTAAATCTCTCTTCTAATGGCGTTACCTTTGCTGGTTAGTAGTTTTATAAGCCTCCTTCACCACTGAGGCTTTTGATGGTATGGGTCTTTTTATAAAAAAGAAAGACTGTCTATTTTATTATTGAAATGCAACAGGCTTAATGAATTGACATCACTGTTCTTTATCTCATTCACAGGTTGTGTTAGTAAAAAGAATCTCCCCATTCTATGAGGCCAACATGGTTCAAAAACCATATCCGTGGTGAAATATCCATACGGACTCATTTTCTAATAAGCACGTGCGCAAACATCTCAGAAACAGGATTTTCATGTATTCAAACTGTAAGCAGCACTGGCGACTTAGAAAATGTGTTAGCCGAAACCTGAAACGGGTCAAAGATGATGTTAGTCTTTTAAAAAAGTTCATCTGATGTGCAAAAACATACTTTCATCCAACTAAATACATAACAGTTAATTCATAGGCATATATTTATATATGTATACATAGCTGCTTACTAGAAAGGAGAAACTGCTGAATCACAGGTACACTTTTCTTTCTTTTTCATTTAAATAAGAATTTTGTGTGAGATCTGCAGAACTACCTGGCTCTTTAACCAGCAGCACTGAGTCTGCAAGTGTGTACATATATATATATATATATTTATTTTTTTTTTTTCCTTTTCATGGATACATGCACAATACACTAACAGCAAACCATATCCAATAGTAGTATCACATACACTAATTTTGAGATGTTGCAATGCATACATATTAATTTGTTAACCATACTGTGGTCCTGCAGGATCCCCATGTTAAAATATATTAGAATCTTTCCAGTCAGAAATCGGTGGCCGCTGTAACCCTTTCTTTTGATCCCAGAAGCAGCCTAGTGTTTTGAGCTACATGACAGAGTGGAAGGCTGATATGACCCAGGGCTAATCAAAGACTCCATGGTGTTTAACTCAGTAGAAATTGTAGGACAGTGGTGTTTTTCAGTTGTCTGCACTGTATCACTGAATGGATTTCCTTTGTGGAAAATTTTTATTTCAGGTATCAATTTTGTATAAATAATCCTGACATTGCTCAAAAAGAGACACACGGAAATTGCCAACCACAGCATTCTTTTTATTTTTCAAGAGAAACATGGAGAATTCAACCTTGTTCTGAAGACAGGGTGGGGATGGAGGGGAAAAAAGAAGAAGAAGAAAATGGTCACTTAAATCCTATGAGCAACATTATCAACAACTAACCATCTACATTTAAAGAAAAAATAAAAATAAAACAAACCTAAAATATTTAGTTACTACTTCCTATTTAAAGCAGATCACACACATAAGTAAACCTGCATTAAATCCAAATGACTGCTCATATACCTGCACATTATAATGAGGCAGTCCTGCTCATGGCAATGATTTCCTCCTGGTTCAGTATGTCCAGGCCAGCAGGACTGTCTCATGTAAAGCAGCTTAATGTGAACAGCCACATCTGTGAAGGCTATTAAAGGCAAGTGCAATCATTCATAACCTACCTGGGAATCCTTGGCCATTGTAAGGGATGCTAGCACATTGGGATGAATCACAATAACCTGGTGGTCCTGGGGGACCTCGAATACCCGCATTTCCAGGACGACCTGGTGGCCCTGGTGGTCCTCGTGATCCTGTGGAGCCTGGTGGACCAGTTCTAGATTCTCCTTGTGGACCTAATTTTAGAATTGAAAAGTTGGGAAGTTGTTTTCTTTAAAAGCTAGCTTGATAGAACAGCTCATGTTACTGATGTCTAGATTACACAGACTAGGCTATGTCTTTGGTGAGAAAACACTTGCACTTTGTTCCTATATGGGGTTCAACAGAAATAAAAAGAAAAGAAAATTAGAAATGTGGCTCATCATTAGTTCTTCCCTGTGTGTGGCTTATTTAAGGACTTATTCACAGAAACTGATTTAGTAAGGTTTGAGCCAAGGAAGAAACATCAATGAGTTCTCTGGTTTATTTCCCCTCTGCGTAAGATATGAATATCTCAAGGGAAACTACTCGATTAGACAAGCACACTGGATTTCAATTAAAATATAGAAGTACATTAATTCTGCTATCCTGTAACCCCAGGATAGATGAGGTAATGTTTATTTTGGAACCAGTCTTATAATGGTTAGCAGAAAAGAAAAGCTTCAAGTAACTGTGGCTACAATTTGCTGCAAGCATCTTAAGGGTTCTGCAATGAAAAGCCATGTTTAGCTTAGTAAACTACAAGCAGAAACAAATGATGCAGCTGAATTCTGCCAAGGCATCAGTGAACAAAATTGCATGATACAAAGACCAAGATGAATGGTGAAATCATCTGACACTGTCATCTGGTAACTAACTTTGTAGTCCAGGGACAATATGTAGTTCCATAATCACTAGTAAAAACTGGAACCAGATACTGCAAAGGTATTATCTGATAACACTTATGAAAATAGCCACCAAATATTTGGACAATGTATTATCATTAAATACATTTTCACACAAGCAAGCATGCCAGATGAATAAATTACAAGATAAAGATAAATACCTACTAGCCACATCCAAAAATATCTCTAAATTGTCCGGTTTTGTATGGGATTCCAGCAAACTAATACATGTCAAAGCCATGAAGTGAACAGAGCACAGTATGTTAATTCACCATACGTAGTCTGGTTCCCTATGAAAAAAACATTGTCTTTTTCTCCTCCTTTTCTGTAATCTGATAAAAAAAGTAATATTTACCAGGTGGTCCTGGCAAACCTCGTGGTCCTTGAGATCCAGTTCCTCTTTCACCTTTTTCTCCAGGCATTCCTACAGAATTGGGGGGGGAGAGAGGAAAAAAAAAAAGGCAAAACAAATTAAGGAAACCACATCAACAAATATTTCTTTATGCTCTCTCACTGACATTATTATTTACTTCCCATTATTTAATATAACAACGCTGGTCAAACCTGATTTTGTACAGCTGTCCAAATGTGCATTTGGGAAAATAATTTGGATATAAAAATAGTAACATAAAAATAAAGTAGAATGTGAGACACTTTAGTGTGAGTGAATTTTCTCAAAAATAGAAAAGTCTTTGAGATAATTAAAACAACAGAGAACGTTATTATTTTAAACTACAAACGGAAAGGTATTTTCAAGCTTGCATAATTCTGCTGTAATGGGTGCTTTACACTTTCTTAGAAACAGTTATGATAAAGTAAGTTTCAGAAATTCATTCTTCCTTGCTCTTTTTTCTAGTCTTTTTTTTAAAGAATATACTAAAATATATGCTAGCAAACAGCACTGAGTCTATGCTGCAGCAGAGTGCTGGAACAGGCAAAGGCCACAACATATTACAGTAAAGACACTCCATGTCATTGCAGTGATTCAATGTAGTTGCAAAATAGGTTTACCCATATGCTCAGACTCAGTTCAGAGTTGCTTCTCTTCCTCAGAGTATTATAAAGAGCCAAGGATGTAGACTTAATTCTTTCATCTCCTACCTTTTATTCTTGGTAATGACTCATTTGCTCTCTTAATCAGAGTTTTGTGTTGTGAAGAGTTGTATTACTCCAAACAGTCTTTCAAGATGCAGCTGTTTACTGTCAAAAAGAGTTCTGAGAACATTCACTTCCCTGGGATATCCCGTAGAAGCCTGAGACAGCAGCCAAAATGTTATACCAACTTGTGTTTCATGAAACATGAGCAAAGGAGGGGCAGAGGAAAGAACTGATGTAATTAACCTTGTCCTCCAGAACATCAGTGTCCCTCAGGCAATCCAACTGACCTAACAGGCTACTGCTATGTGTGGGTTTCCTAGTCCGACATGGTAAAGGGATCAGACTGCTTCTTTGGCAACCTCTGCACTATGTCCACAGTGAAATATAAAACTGCCTTGGAATTTACCTCTTTCACCGGGTGGTCCTTGGACCCCAGGAGGTCCTGGGAATCCTGGTCTTCCTCCAGGTCCAGGCTCTCCTCTTGTCCCAGCAGCTCCTGGGGGACCAGGTGGTCCTGGTGGTCCTGGCTGGTTACGGTTTGAATAATAATCATTCGGGATTTGATTCAGCATTTGATTGAATCGACTCATTTGGCCTTCAAAATGAAAGAAAAATGATAAATCATGTGAAATGAGTGAGTCTTTTATCAGTGGGAAAGAATAACAAATTATCTCTCTTCACAAAATCCTATCCTTGTCCCCATTCAATAACTTAGTGGCAAACTAGTACAGATTAATTAGGAAGACTTAAGATGATTGTCTGATAAGATTAATCATAAATGGAGAAGGAGGGAGGGAAAACAGGTAAGGGGGATTTTGGAATCCAAGAACAAAAAAATAACAACAAAATCATTTTAAAGCAATTAAAGTCACAAACTAAGCATTTGTTTCCAATACTCTTACTCTCAGAGTTTTAATTAGAGGTTGTTTTTACTTTGAAGAACAGAAAGGACTTGTTATACTTCTAAAAGTGCAGTATCACATTTCTAAGCACTTTCAGAGCTCTGAAGCTACACAGTATATAATAATACACAGTATAAATTATTAATCTGTAGAGCTAGCAGCTTTATAAGCCTGTAGGATGCATGGGTATTTACCTATATACCTTCTGTATATAGGCAAATTTCATTTCCAAAGAAAGGTGTCTGAACAAAAGCAACAGCACTGTGAGACTATGCAGAAAAGAAACCTTAATGTGGGGGCCACACCTTGCCCTACCTGATTAGTGTAATGTGCCAGTCCTAGCATAACCCTGAAGAAATTAGTTGAATAGGAAAAATATAAGGCACAGATGTTCAAAAAGATGTTTAAAAAAGAGATGCTAAAAGATCCCAGATAACACATCCTTATTCATAAGGCTAATACATTAATGAATGTACTTTCCTTCCACTGCAATGGCTAATAGACATGTTTTAAATAGCAGCCGTCACAGACATTTTAAAGGGCATTTCAAATAAGACATTTTAAATAAGACATTTTAAAGGGAATTTTTTCAATTATAAAATTTTTTCGGAGTCCTTCTTCAAATAAACTTAACTGTTACTTGCACAACTGGTTCTGTGCACAGTATTTACCCTACATTCATCTGTCTTTTCCTGTTAGCAAAGCACCTGCAGTGGTACCAGTTCCCTTCTCTTGAAGATAAGACATGTTTTTTTAGAAAATGTATACTGATTTTATGACAACGATGAAGTAATTTTGGACTAGACTGACAAAAGCAAAGACACCTTCTTTGTATAGAGCATTAGACTTGCATACGTATTTCCAGAGGTCACAGATTATTTCATGACCAAGCTAGTCATCTGGATCTGGCAAGAGTTTAGTGCTGCTTTTTTTTCCACCAAATCATTGGCACTGGACAGCTATCAAATCACTCAAGCTCTCACTATGCTCTGTGGTCAGTATCTCTCACTTTAAATTGAAAACACTGTTTCCTCTTTTATTAAAGTAGTACATTACTAGTATGAGATAAAAAACAAGCAACACTGTTTACCATTTATCAGTTGTTCACAAACTTGTCTTGCAACTGCTCGCATCATGTTCTGAGAAGCAATGTCACCCTAAATAATCAAAACCAAAACAAGTGTTTTATTAGCAAGTGTCTGTTCTTTTAAAGACAGTGTTTAATTTAAAAAAAAAATCTGATAAAAACTGACTTTAAAGCAGACTTACTCTGTCACCTTTTTCTCCTTTCATTCCAGGTGCACCCTAAAATAAATACAGTAAAAATAAAAGAGTTGAAGGACTGTTATTCCACCCTATAGGTTTGAGACATGCTATTCTGGAAAATATTTTAACTCCTTCACGACAACAAACCTGGTCCTCATTGAGCTTTACATTTCAGAGATGCTAAAGCTGGTGCCAGAAAAGACTGGGCAGGCAGTGATCTTTTGTGTATGATCAAACACACTGACAGATGCAGAAGGAAAAGATCTGAAGGAAAAATTCAAACACGGACCAAAGAAGCTGATATATTCTGACACTGGGATCACACTGGCAATTAGAAGGTTGAAATTCTAACATTACATTTCTGTAAATGGTGAATGGTCTCATATGAGTTAGATATTACTGTTTAAGTCTTAATACAACTCATCGTTAAAGAAGGTAAGCTAGGAAGAACATGCTTAGGAAGGATAGATGTGTCCTTGAACCCACAAGAAACAGACCCTGTGTTAATTGAAAAATTGCTATACAGAGATGACACATATGATGAAGAGAGATGTCATTAAATGCTTATTTTATTTATAATAGAATATAATAATTAGCTTCCCTGCTAATTCTCAACAATTTCTAGTCTTAACAATAAGTGTCACAGAAGTCTTAGCTTGAGCTGTTTTATAATTGCTGACATTTGCCAAGAGCTAACTTTTGTCTAACGGCAATTTCCTTTGAATACCCTAGCAGCTGTGGGCTTTTTGGTTTTCAAGAATATTATGTAAGAAGCCAACCATTGAGAGGGATTCTGATTTTTAAATATGTGCGTGTTTGTGGCTGGGAAAACATCAGGTAAACTGTAAAGATGTTTTTAAATGCCAAACTGGAGATGTGTGTGAACAGCCTATTCTGTAAACATTGGGTGCCTTAAGAAGACTGTATCCAGCAGGTCCAGGGAGGTTCTCCTCCCCCTCTACTCTGTCCTAGTGAGACCACATCTGGAGAATTGTGTCCAGTTCTGGGATCCCGGGTTCAAGAGAGACAGGGAAATACTAGAGGGAGTCCAGTGGAGACCTATGAGGATGATTAAGGGACTGC